>ML779122.1:82792-112476 GCA_009831015.1 Picea engelmannii | reverse complement strand
AGAAGTAAGGCTCAAGGCTCCTGCTTAAACAGAAAGGAACTAAGTGCTTTGTCTTCTGTTAGATAGAGTTAATTGTTTTCTGCATTATTGATTTCATGAAAAGAGTGTTAATGCTGAAGTCTCTGTTTGAGAGTAAGGGTCCTCTTCTCTGACTACAGAATAATTGTCTTTCCCATTGCAAGTATTAATGTAATCCAGGATTCTTAGATTGAACTTTAAAGGTTGCAATAGGGAGGTTACTTTTCTGTGATTTAATTCAGAGCTTCAGTTCATTGAGCAAGTATTATTAGTATAGATTTCTTTACTACAACACTAAGTGCTTTTGGAATTGAGAATATATAGTGAGTGGCTACCTTTGAAACAAAAGACTTCCCTGGGTTGATAATTTATGTTTCACTTGGTTGTTTAAAATTAATTAAGCAATTATAGTGACCAACAATGATTACTTTTATAAATTTAAATGCAATGCATAATTGATTGTAATTTCTGAAGTTTAATTTGCATTTCTCCATGAGTTGGAGAAATCAAATCCAAACCTTGTCCTCTGTACACTTGAATTTTTTATAACTTGAAATTTTGTATGTTGTTTTTCCTGTAAAATTTAATTGTTATTCGAATTTCGAAAGTTCTTGGGTCCACTGTGTAAATTGTTCAAGTCTGGTAACGATAATATTGATAGGTTGTTTTAATAAAATTATTTGCAATCAAAATTGTATTTGATATAAATTCTATGTTACGGTTTTTCTTAACGTACACGGATTTGTTCACTACCAAGGTCGATGGAAATTCGAACGTTATGGTTGTTGTGACGTTTAAAATTAACATAGTTGTATATTAGTTGTATAGATGTTGTGGATTTAGGTTTGAAATTTCAGAATCTATATATATTCTTTAATCACCAACCAAAGGATGAATTTGATACTTAAGTTGTATTATTGACATGATTTATTGCTACCCAGATTTGTATGTTGTATAGTATTGAAATTTTCATTTTGGAATTCGAAATTCCAATTATCTTATGGTCTAGTTGTAAAAAAATTTAAATTAGCATTAAGGATTGATGAAATGATACTATGGTATCGTAGGAGTTCTTGATTTGCAATCTTGTTGATTCCCTGCCAAGAATTCAGGCATGTCGAAATTCTTGTAAGCTTGAATTGTCCAAAATATAAAGCGGATATGGAACTCATCTGCTTGAAGGTTATTTCAATTTTGAATTTATGTTGAGCATTGATGACTGTTGATTTTTCTTTCCATAATTTTTTTTCCTTCGAAAGTTGCATTGAATTCTCCTAGGATTCTAAGGTTGAAAATCGACGAATATTTTTTATTAATTATTTTAAGGGTTGAGGGATTCTTATGTTAAATGCTCTCTTGGAGCTTAATTTCATGGAGACACTGCAACAGATTGTGTATTTGGTATGATTAGTTGGTTTTTGTTGTGTATAATTTGATTGTGTTGTTAACCGCCATGTTCAACATGGAGCATGGATCCTCATAAGGATCGCGGTATCCATATTTGACCCTTTAATTTTGTGATGGGGGCATCGTCCAACATTTTGAAATTGTATTTGCAGCTTGCAAACACTATAAAGGTTTAGTTAATGACAATACGATTTGAGTTGTATTTACCATGTCGTATCCAACGTCTAGAAGTTAGTATCCAATGTAACAACTCATTATCCTGAGTTAAAATCTCAAATTAAATCGTGTGTATTGTTTTATTCTATGCAGATTCATAGAGTTACTGTGTCTATCTTCTCCATCTTAATGGAATGATTCCATTCTCTCCTCACTATTAGTTAAATTACTCCAAGTTAAGCTCTGGCATGATATAATTACGATCGACCAAATCTTCCATAATTGTTCGATTGACTACAGACGATTCTTGGAGTGAATCCAACATCCCACGTGGATAGGTGATGTGGCGATAGATCTCATATATCGACTACCCAATTTCTCTCAAGAATTATTCGTGGGAGTTAGCTTAGATTTTTGTCTCATCAAGACCACTAACAGTTTATGTTAAGCGATCAGTCTTCCTTATGCAAATCTTGGAGCGGTCGTCTTGGATACTAGTTTCCTAACTTGATTGTATTTATAGTCTTCTGATCCTTTAGATTGTCAATGAGATAGTTGGACTATACACCATCTCTTCCTTAACTCTGAAGTTGTGTAGGTATGAAACATTGATCAGGAATCCAAGTTCATAGTTTTTTTAGGTGTTTGTTTATAGAGTACTTCTTTAACGTCGTGATCATGTCACCCTACCTCCTTAGGTACTCGGATGTCGTGACCTTTTGATTTGATAATAGTAATATATCACCTTGTTTTTATGTATTGACTCCATAGTGGAAAATGTAATGGATTCATTTAGTGATATCTAACCTTTACAACAAGAAGTTAAATGCTTATTCATTACTAAAAGTCCATGAAATGATTGCTTATGTACAAGTGGATTTAATATATAGATAATGATAGAATTTGTACTTCCCACCTTTGCCAAGTTAGGATTGAATGTCGATTCAATGTAATTTAACCATGGATCTCATATGGTTCTTTAGACGAAGTGTATATTGATGGTTACTCTTTTTATTTAGAAAAGAAATTTGTCAATTTTTGAATATAATTATTGTGACATTTTAGGGAATATAATGTATCATTTAATAAGATCATTATTGACTAGCATTTTTATATAAGACTATGTGTTGATTAGGATTAGATAATGTTTGAAGTATGTTTGAAAAAGGGTAGAGTTGTGTTTAATAAAGAGTAAAATATATATATGATATTTTCATAAAAAATAGGTCACTTATCTAGATGATGAATAATCATTTGTTTTTGAAACCTTTAGAGGAAGAAAGATTTTTGTAGTTTTTAAGGAATTGAATGATTAAATTATGATATGGATATTTTACTTACTGTTGTTAAAGTTTTATTAGAGTTGTTTATGGGAATATATATCTCCATGTTCCTCAGAGAAGTCGTCAGTCCCGAGACCTTAAATGGTCAAAATCAATCAGATGAATCCTAGACTTGAGCATTGATTATGTGTCTTTGAGGTCCTAACCTTGCAGAGTAGGTTGAGCGGGTAAACATTGTTATTTGTAAGTGACTTGGTTGATATATGAATAATAATGATGTTGTGTTCTGATGTTGTTCTGTAGCGATGTGATGATATTAGAGAGTGCAATTAGGTTATATGTCAGTAACGCTTACCACTTGTTCTTTGTTTGTTTCAAAAAACTATTACCACTATTGTATTCACTTATTGATTTCGTAACGGAGGGTACATTACATATGGTATCAAATAGGGTTCAACCTTGCAACATTGCACTGTTACGCCTTCCACTCTGTTAACTGAATGATTAAAATATATTACTAATTAAATTTTGAAAATTGTCCATACATGTAATCATGTTTAGAGGACGACAGGGAAGTAGACGACGTGGTGTTGTAGATAGAGGTGTGACACCTCTGATAGTATCCATTCTAGAAGGGTCTAACCCCCAGGGAGATGAGAATATTACTGAGAAGGAGTTGGTTTCTCAAGGCGACGTGGTAGGTATGATGAGTTCCTTCCAGAGGATGTGAGAGGCATTGATCAACCTCCTGGATAAATATGAGGGCAGAGCATTTGTGCCCAATGAGGGTTCACAACATGCTCCAGCGGGTAGTAATAGTATTCACAAAGAACTCAAGAAGGTGAATTTTCACGAGTTCCTCGGTGCCATGGACAACTCAGCCACCAAGGCATGGTTGGAGAATATGGTAATGTGTTTTTCACTTCGTGATTACACCTCCAATATGAAATTATGCATGGAGGTATTTCAGCTAAAGGGGAGTGCTCTTCTATGGTGGAAGACACTCCTACCTCAACTAAACATGGTCGTCGAAGACGTGTAAGGGGATTTGTTCGAGGAACGCTTCTCGGAGAGGTACTTGTCCAAGGAATTCATTGAGTGCCATCTTAATGAGTTCAATGCCTTGTGACAAGGTGGTCGTACGGTGCCAAAGTATGAGGCCAAATTCATGGAGATAATTAGGTATGCTCCACATATGAACACAAAGAAGTTAAAGGTCAACAAGTTTGTGTTCGGCCTTAACTTCAACATTTGTGTGAAGGTGAGGATCCTAATGCCTCAGAAGTTGTACGATGCAGTTTAGAACACCCTAATCACTGAGGAAGAACTGAACAACAGGGGTCAGGTCATGACTCCTTCTAGATTGACTGGACATATGTCATCAGGAGAAAAACAACATCATACGCCAACCAGACAAAATTTAGGACATCAAGATACGCCCAAGGGACATATGTTCACGACATCATGACAACAGAATCCTCAATAGAGGAATCCTTCCAGAGGACCAAAATAGTGTCATCCGTGGCAACAACAGAAACAATTTAGGCATGTCCAATCAAATAAATCGGGGTCACGGACTGCTAGGCCAACAACTTCTACTTCGGAGACCAGGAGTATTGGACCAAAGACTGGGTGTTGGACTTGTGGAGAGACATATTACTAGCGAGACTATCTGATTGAGAAGGCCAGAGAAAGTGGATCATCAGGACCCACTATAGTTGGAGATTTGGGCAAGTCCCATAGGATACATGCAATGATGAAAAACCACCAGATCGAGCACCAATCCACTCTGCTTGAGACATCAGGTACAATCGTCCACCAAACCTTTAGTATTTTGATAGATCCAGGTGCTACAGAGAGATTTATCTCTAGTTCAATGATAAATAGAATTAAGGTAAAGGAACTCGAGTAGGACGAGTTTAGATACGTAGAAATGGCATTAGGTGCCAGACAGAAGGTTGGAGGAAAGGTTACAGACTGTAACATTAACTTGGGATATTTTGTAACAAAGGCAAACCTATATGTTAGGATCTTAGGATCTTATGACATAATGATTGGTATGGATTGGTTGGAATCACATGATGTGATACTTAACTATAAGATGAAATGGTTAAGTTTGATAGATGATTTAGGATAGAGTAGAGTGATTGTAGGAAGGAACCAGGGGGTTTCCTTGAGATTTATTTTTTCCCTACAACTAGAGAAGAGTATGCACAAGGGGTTTAAGATTTATGCAATGTTAGTGCTAAATGAAAAGGGCAAGGAAGAAGGATTAGAAACCCTTCCTATAGTGCAAGAGTTTGTAGAGGTGTTTATTGAAGAGTTACTAAGTTTACCGCCCGAAAGAGAGTTGGATTTTACAAGAGACTTGAAGCCTAGAACTGAACCGATAGAGAGAATGCCATATCAGATTTCAATGCCTAAATTACAAGAGTTGAAAATGAAATTGAAGGAATTTTGGGACTTCGGACTTATATGTCCAAGTGTGTCACCTTGGGGAGAGTCGGTTATTTTCGTAATAAATAAGGATGGATAATGGAGGCTTTTCATTGACTACTGTCAAATGAACAAAGCTACGATCAAGAACCAGTAATTGTTGCCAAGGATTGACGATTTATTTGATTAGATGAAAGGAGCGACAATGTTTTGGAAGATTGACTTGATATCGAGATATCACCAATTATGGATTAAGGAAGAAGATATCCCTAAGACCACATTTAAGACAAGATTCAGACAGTATGAGTTTACATTTTTACCGTTCGGATTAACGAATGCCCCAAGCTTATTCATGAGTTTGATGAATGGGGTGTTCCGTGAATACTTGGATAAGTTTGTTCAAGTATTTATTGATGACGTATTGATTTATTATCGAACAAAATAAGAGGATGATCAACACTTAATATTGGTCCTACAGTGTCTACGAGAAAACAAATTGTGTGGGAAACTATCAAAATGTTCTTTTTACCAATCAAAGATTCATTACTTGGGACATATCATATCAGGTGAAGGTATCGTTGTGGATCCAGTGAAAGTAGAGGCTATGATGGAATGGACAACACCAACAAACGTACAAGAAGTACACATATTTATGGGTTTATCAGGAGATGAACGACGATTCGTTGAATGTTTTTCGAGAATAGCAAATTTGATCACGGAATTGCAAAAGAAAAACAATAAGTTCACTTGGATAGAGAAATGCATGGAATCATTTCAAAAACTTAAAGAAGTGTTGATGACAACACCAATACTAAAGGTCCCCGACATGGACAAGGAATTCTTGGTATGAACGGATGCATCCAAGGAAGGTTTAGGTAGATTTTTTATGCAATACGGTCGAGTGGTCGCATACATTTCAAGGAAATTGAGGAAGCATGAGGAGAACTACACAACACACAACCTGGAGTTATTGGAAATTGTATATTCCTTGATAGTTTGGAGACATTATTGTTGTGCCTCTTTCGTCACCTTGGTAAGAAAAATAGAGGTTCTTGCAAGCTCAGTTGAGTCTACTGAGTAGGAAAGCTGCAAGGAAAAGGGTTAGGGAAAGAAAATAAAAAGCTACAATTAAGAATTAAACTAAGAAATGCAATAACAACCAAATTCATGAGCATAGGGACATAGAAACAAAAAAAACCATAAGACCCATGTCACCAATGTTGAGGCTGATCTATTAGTGAAACAAAGCACCAAGAAGAAAGGGGACTATGAGTCCCTTCTTCCTCCAAGGGAGGGCTCTTGGACCCCACTAGCTAGCTCTTCTTACAACAAAGAAAAAATGAAAAATGATGATGAAAGAACTCTTTACAAATCCACTCAATGGGTGAGATGGATTGTCCAATGCAATGGTGCCAATATTCTCTTGACAATGATGGAGTCCTTAGAACAATAGAGGTAGCATAATATTACTTTGAATTCCTTGAAAAAATGAGGTGCATTCACGGGTTTTTATAGCATTCTTTTGGGTTATTGTTCAACTGCTTTGTAGTGTGAAAGAGGCCAATTAGGGCATTCCTGGGTCTTTGACCAGCCCACCAGTCGGATCCAGTCCAGATTTGAGGGTCAAATCGACTTGGGAGATGAACCATAAGTGGGTGGGAGGCCGACCACTCTCATAAATGCGTCGTTTAGCAGGTGTGCGGCTTTTTGCAATAACAGTCGTGCATCGTGCGCATGTGCACTAATTCTGCATTCCTGTTTCATGCATGTGCGCACGCGCTCAATGTCTGCATAACGCTCTTCAATTTTTCACTACTTTGTATAGTTTTTGACCCTTTTTGAATGCTTTGGTATTAATTCAGGTCCAGGGATGACTTCATCACTGTTTGACGATGCTGAGTTCTTGTAATCATGTGCGGATGAAATTTCAGTGATAACAGATGCCCCCTGATGGATGAGTTTAGGAGCATACAGATAGCCGAAATCCATCAATGTTTCTTCTACTAAGAATGTTGTTGTAAGAGAGAGAAATAGTGGGATCGTCCAGAGATATCCATTGGAGGGAAAAAGGAGCCGGTAGGACCCGACCTTCCATGAGGTGTGTAAAATAGAAAACTATGTACAAACGAGGCGGGCATGCCCCATGCTAGTGTCATGTAACTCTGAAAAAAGATGACTGAAGTGTTGGCATAGACAACTGCAGTGCCCTCGGGGGAGGTTGTGATAAAGGAAGAAGACAATTATGCAAATGAACATACTTTGAATAGTAGGCAGTGATCACGGAAATAAGTAGCAGCGATGATGTGGGTATTGATAACCCTGCCAAGTTCAGAGGTCTTCAGCAAATGAAAGAACTAACTGCAATAGTTGCAAAGTAAGACCCACCATAAATGAAAAAGTGTTGGCGTCGAATGTTATGGGGGTCAACAACAGCAGGGAGCAATGGTGTTTCACCCTGTGTCGTCTGAGATCTCTCATTGATTGGATAATGAGAATCAAGATACTGTCTCCCTCCTAAAAAACTGTGTTGATGTTGACAAAAAAGGGGGACGCGACTCCGAGAAGAAAATGACTTCAGGAAATCTACTAGGTGAGGTGAGGAAGTGGAGGAGGTACATGGATGAAGTTAAGATGTGGGGAGACTCAAGACTTCCCTTGGTTGGAGTATGGGTGAGATAAAAAGTGTAGTGTACCTTTTCACTACCGAGGTTTTCAAACCTCTCAGTTACCATTCTATACATGGATTTTATACATAATTCGTACAGACATTATAAGCACATGCATTTAAGAAAAATAATACATTTAAATCAGAGTAAAACATATGAATTACTGCTACATTCAACAAGCATTTAGCCTTATCATTTAATTCATATACACAATAGAAAATATGATACATAAACAGCTCAGTCATGCAAAACATGATCAACGCATAATTCAGATACTTATATTTTAACAACTATAGAAATCACCAACCAAATGTAGGCCTTCCACGAACCTCCCAGCCTTAGACCACACTGTTCATCATCTCAACAGTGGGTCACCCCCGAGCTGGGACCGAGCTCCACCCCAAGGCAAGGAATCCTAGGCTAGGTTGAGGTTACAGGGAAGACAACACAGAAATATCTGGAAGGATTCTTCCCAAAGATGCCATCTTACGCCCACTACTACCAGACCCTCATTCCCCACATGCCCATTCCACCCGGGAGTATACACCTTCACACGCACATTCCATCGGTTCTAACCTCCCCTCTGGGTCTCGGCAACAGGCCAGATCAGGAAGTCTCAGAGCCCGTAGCTGGTGCTGGACACTCTCTGGAAGAAAACACTTCCCAGCAAACTCTTCCACCTGGAAAGAGTCGCTCGCAGGCCTGACAACCTGCCTCTTCCAACATCCACCACCTCCCTCACCTAGAGAGAGGTCATGTACAAGCTCAGCATAGGCTTACTCTGGCCAGTATGCTACGCGCAGACTAGCACTACGTGACCACCACAGACAATCGGAAATACAAACTCGGGCTTCTCACACAAGTTGAGCAATGGCGGCAAGGTCTCACGATGTTGATTTTGGGAACGCGTGACAACAATCCACGCAGGGAATTACATAGACTCCCTGTTTCCGAACGGGTAAGGAGTGAACTGGATTTTCAAACGAACACAATCTTCTCGGCTCTCGGAAGAAAGGGTGTGCTGTACACCGATTTCGTAGAACAAACACAGGCTCTCTTCCTCGGCAGAATACTTTTCCCTTCCCCCTTACCTAGGTTAGACTCACGCCCTAGTGTCGGGAATTCGTGACAGATAATCCACGCAAGGGGTCACATAGGTTTGGATGGTTCAGACCCGGGGATGTACCAACTATCTGGAAAAACACAGATACACGCCTCCTCGGTTCAGAGGAGGTACGAGGGTTTTGCTGCAAGAGTCAGACCCCCCTTCCCTTCTGGCCATCCCTAAGTTCCATGGAGGAGGAACCCTTCTCACGGCTCGTCCCATCCTTTTAGTGCATGCACCAGGGTTGACACTTGTCACCCATGGGACTGCATGCATTCCACTAGCACGTGTTCCTCCCACCACTTGGGAAATCACGTGTCCTTCCAAAAGGACTTAGGATAAAACATATGATGCACATATCTTTTGAAATAATATTAAAATATTATTTACAGGTTTAAGCTCCCCCTAGGCTTAGCCCCTACGCTCAACACTTAGCCCCTTTCCCACCTTCCATCCCCTAATTGCTTGCCCACTCTATGGACGCTCAGTCCCCCTTCACTCATTCATCGTGGTCGGTCTGCACCTGGCGATGTTTATATTTTATTGATTATTCTGCGTACATACAAGTACAACAGCAGGCTCCTGGCCTTCCACACTTAGGCTCCCTAGCCTAACAACCACATAAGCCTTCCAGCTTATACAAAACTTGGCTCACTAGCCTATAGAACATATTTACAATTCATTGCATATATCATGTTCTGTAACGGGGCTCGGCCTTGGGGACACTACAATCCCCCTCCCCTTATTTTTGCACTGTCCTCAGTGCAGCTTTACACAGCATATGCATGCCTTTCAAAATTTTCAAAAAGATGCGGGTACTCTGCCCGCATAACCTCTTCATGCTCCCATGTCGTGTCTTTGGGACCGTACCAGGTCCACTATACCTTTACAAGCTCTATAGCTCGATTCCGGAGCTGTTTTCTTTTCTTGTCCACTTGCAGGACACTTTCTGGTTCCACCTGAATCATATTCCAATCGATTACATGATTAGCATCAGGTATATAGATTTCTTAAGTAATGAAATATGAGATACCTTAGGTACAGTCGTGGGTGCAGTAATGCAATCATTTATGCAATGTATATGTATGTATATACAAATGATATTCAATAACATTAAAACTGTATACAATATACACATCAAAAATAGAGAATTGTACTTATCTTTTGAGTGAGAAGACCTCCCACCCCAGAGCAGAGCGATGACTCCATCGTGCAATGGCTTCCCAAGATATCCATGGTCCACAATCCTTATCCACATGGTCTAGGCCAAGGTACCAGACCTCAGCGGCACTCCAACCATTCAAACCTTGGCAGTACTCCAACCAACGGTCTCTCATTCCCCACATGCTTGTTCCACCCCAGGAGAATGCACCTTCTCTGTCACCTGGACAGTCCTTCGGCTGCAAATCTCCCTTACCTTGGGTTGCAGGAACATAGCGGACCGTAATTCTTAGAGCATCGTGGCTCCGGGAGTTCCAACTGCCCTCAAAGGTTTCCAAGCATCATCTTCCCGAGATACTCTTTGTAGCCAGCAATTTAACTTTTATCAACATCATCTCATCTGCGTCAACCACATGCAGTTATCATGAGAGTACATACAAGAATTCATTTAGGAATTCCAATTAATTCGAAAGGAAATTCAAATTTTATTCCAAAAAAACATGCCATCCTATTTCATGATTTATCTTGGTTGTTGCCACATTATGAATGCAGTCATCCCTGTGATTTTTCCACAGGCACAAAACTGCCTACAATTTTCCTGCAAGACTTCATCTCGCATACTGCCAACAAATTGTCAGTATTTTTTGTACATCATAATTCAATATGTACCACATCTTATGCAATAATCTCAGAATTTCTGCACCTGGCAATTCAATCACAATTACCAAACAACTTGGCCAATAGAATGACTCGTCATTCTATGCATATGCATGTCCACTGTTAACAACAGTAAGTTCATTATTTCAATTTTTTGAACATAAAATTTTATGTAGTCTCCATTCTTGTGACTACTTGACTTGTAACTTTCCTGTTGCAGTGTTTAACAGTTCCTGAAATGTTCTCAATTTCAGGGGTTAGCAACATTTCAGCCATCAACATAATTATTTCCATGCAATTATATATATATATATGCATGAACTTATCAAACATATTCAACCATTGCACTTAGTATGCAATTATATCACTTATTATGCACGAGTGTGATTCTCAATGCATTCTTATTCAGTGCACCTTGCATTGAATTACATAATGCTCTCTGTCTCAATCATGTATCTCACCATCCATGGGTTGGAATTCTAGCCAATGTGTTGCCACAATCTTCATACACTTCCCTTTATCTTTTCAATTAATTGGATGCCCTCCTTTCCGACCCGAACACTACACCAAGAATACAATTATGCGGTGTCCATTAGTGTTAGCAAAAAGGTTGCAGCCCAAGTTTATTTAGAAGTAGGAAGCTTTTAGTACTTGGTGTGGCTGATAATCTTTCCATATTTGTACCTTTCCATGTCCAACCATGTCCTGGTCTCATACATGACTAGCTTTCTGGCATTCATTCTTGTAACAAATTCTTATCTTTTAATTCTTTGGTTATCACCCCATAACCAAATTAACATGACATTCTACTATGTCGATGTGTTCATTCAAAAGATAAAAGATTTGAATCAACACAGGCCTACAGCCTTTACCACATCCGGTGTTATGCATTCAAATAATATAATCATGTGATTTAATAACATAGTTCTGGTTGAGGAAATTCTTACCATAATTTCCTTTCAACAATTATGCAAAACGAGTGATAAAACTCTTACCTACATGACCGCCATTAAAATTTATACTACCTGAATATCTGATAGCAGTGGAAGCTTTCATGCTTCTTTTATCATACTTATAACCAGCTCTTTAGCTCTCTATTGCTTTCTTCACTGTGCAACGACATTACCAACAACACTTGCAACTTGCAAGCGTTCTTTCCTCTGGCTGTCCAAATGAGCCAAAACATACTTGCTGCTATAAATTGCAACAACTTCTTTCTCCCTTTAACACTTTTTCTTGTGGATCCTAGAAGCGTTCCATTCTTCCAGGATTCCTAAATCTTCTATAATAACCTGCCAGACCCATAAAGGATCTAACTTCTGTCACATTTCTTGGCGTTGGCCACTCTTGAATGGCCTGTACCTTCTCAGGATCCACAGCGATCCCCTCTTCAGAAATAATGTGTCCCAGATACTGGATCTGCTTTTGGTAAAATGAGCACTTGCTCAGTTTTGCGTAAAGATGGTGTTCTCTCAACACCTACAACACCATTCTCAAGTGTTGTTCATGTTCTTCCTTTGTCTTGGGAATACACCAAGATATCATCCAAGAAGACTATGACAAACTTGTCCAAATAATTTCTGAACACTCCATTCATTAAGCACATGAAGACAGCATGCACGTTGGACAGTCCAAACGGCACCACAGTGAGCTCATAATGACTATACCTTGTTCTGAAGGCAGTCTTAGTGATGTCTTCATCTTTTATCCTCACTTGATGATATCCATATCGAAGATCTATTTTCGAAAATACTTTCGCATCCTTTAACTGATCAAAAAGATCATTGATCCTTGGCAGAGGATATTTGTTTTTGACAGTGACTTTATTCAACTGTCTAAAGTCAATGCACAACCTCATCGTCCCATCTTTCTTCTTCACAAATAGGACTGGATCTCCCCACGGTGACATGTTGGGATGAATGTAGCCTTTCTTTAATAGCTCTTCGAACTGAAATTGCAACTCTTTCAGCTCTGGCATACTCATCCTATAAGGAGCTTTCGAAACTGGAGCTGCTCGAGGCATCAGATTTATAGAAATATCGATGTCCCTCTTCGGAGGTAGTTCAGGCACCTCTTGAAACACGTCCTCAAACTCTTTGAGTACCATGTGGTCTTCCAGATTTGAGGCCACATCTTGGAATGCTTCTTCCACCCGGGCTGCAAATAATTGACAGCCTTTTCGGTAACATTTCTTCAGCTGCATAGCTGAGATTTCCCCCACAGCCACAGCTCTAGGAATTCCTTGGACTGTTACCTGATTATACCACTTGACGCATAGAGGTCCTACCTATCACCTCTCAGGGTCTCTTCACCGGACCTCCCACTCAGCTTCGGGTCCACATGACCATTACCCCACGACTGTGGCCTTACCTCTTGTCACGGCTCCTCCTATCGGAATTTCAGCACTTGCGATGTCAAAATTCACAAGTCCTCCCGACTCGCGAATCTCCGATCCCCGATGGCTCCTTTCGTGCCAGCCCTCCGAGCTATATCCTCACCATATGACCACTCCCTTGACGTGTATCAATCCTCCTATCGGGGATTTGGGGTTTGTGATGTCGCGATGCACATGTATGTGCAACCCCCGATCCTCCGATCCCTGATGTGCTTTTACACTGGCTAGCCCTCCTGGCTCAGCCCCTGGTCCACATGACCGATATCATATGACCTCTAACTTACCCCGTCGGGGTTTCGGCGTTTGCAATATCAAAGCGCAGTTTCTTACGGGATCCGCGATATCCCAATTCCCGACTTCCTCCGGGTCATGGATAGTTGGCCTCCGCTATGCCCCTGTCATCCTGCCTTGCTGTGCTGACAGTTGTTCCCCACTCATCGGGGTTTTGCGGATTGTGAATTCAAAGTGCCTAAACATCATGTCTCCGGGATTCCCTATTTCCCGATGGGGCCAAATTCCGATGGCTCTCGATGCTTGCCACCTGTCCCACATATGGACGGCTCTGATTGTATCAGGATTTTCTCTACGGATTTCCCGACCTCTTGCACACAGAGTTCCCGACTCTTCCCGAATGATGGACACCTGTCCTCCACTCTGACTCTGGTGGTCCCACAACGCTTATGTCACTGTCGAGATATCACGGATCGTGATTCCCAACGATGAGGTTTCTTTGTCTTCAAAAACCCCAATTTCCTGATCCCCAACTTCCTGGGATCTCCTGACACGCGTCACTCACAATGGACGGTCCTGATCCGATCGGGAAATCGCGTTTTGCGATTCTGCTATGCACGAAACCTTTGCTCCTGGGTTCTCCGATATCCCCATTCTCTGATGACTGACCTCCTGTCAGGCTCTCTTGGGTGGCGCTCGATTGCTGCCACGCGTCCCTCCAATGGACGATCTCGATTACGTCAGGATTTCGGGACTTCTGATGCCCTGGTTCCCTTGTCCTCAGGAACTCCGATTTCCCGATTGGCGATATGTCGACGGGCGCTTGATCTCCACCACGTTTCTCTCTCCAACGGACGGTCTAGATCTTATCGTTATTTTGAGACCTGAGAGGTCCCGTTTCTTACGGCCTCGAGAACTCCTATTCTCCGACGGCCGACATCCCGATGGTTCCACCCCTGGTGGGATTCCTCCTCCTGTCTCTCGAGGACTTAACCTCCGTGCAACTTCTCCAGATCCGACGACTGTCAGGTATCTATCTCAGATATAACGACCCAGATCCTTTCTCCTCATGCGCTCCTCCTCCTGAGGCTAAATGTCATGCGCCTTCTCCCGATCCGATGGCTGACTGGATTTCTATGTGAGATCCAACAGTTGTCGGTCTCTTCCTGCTGTCCTGCTACTCAAGCAACTTCTTGCTGAGTCTTTCTGGGTATTCAGTAACCCAGTGGAGACCCTTCAATGGACTCTCCTTTTACAACACAGAACTCAAAGAGTTCTCTCCTTTTCGGTGCCTATCTTCACGCTTCCTCGACACCCTCCTGGCGGAATCCCTTCTCCACAGAACGTTCAGTAGTTCTGGGTTCCCTCTGTGCTCCCTCTGCACTTGCTCGATGCCCTCCTGGCAGAGCTTCTCTGAATCCTCAGTGATTCTGGTCTTCTCCAAACTCACCACAGAGTTCTTCTTATGTGCACTCCTTGCACTTGTGCTCAATGCCCACTTGGCAGAGCTTTACAGAATTCACAGCAGAATTCTATCTACAACTGTATTTCAGCTACACAGCCTTACCTCCTAAGGTGTTCAGCAACCTCAAAGGTCTTTCCTCTTCCTGAGTTGTTGATTCTCAGTTCCTGTGCCTTAGCACGTCCTTGTCTGACTACTCAGATTTCAAAAGTGCACTCATGCACCGGTATTCAGAGTCTGCAACACTCTGGCATGCCCTCCAGACATGAAACCTCAAAGATCCTCAACCTGAGATCAAACACACTCCCTACAATTGCATGATAACAACACACAAACTCCTTCAGAATGCATCCACATAACACACATTCACATCTTATATAAAGAACACCCACAGACATGCATATAAGACAGAATAATGCAGGAAAAATTGTTGTTGTTTATATTAGAAATGGAAAATGCCTGTATTTTACAAAGGTGTTTTCGAGCTCTCCTCGGCTCTTCTCCACCATTCTACTCTAGCTCAGCTAGCAACTCCTTGACACTTTGGAGAAAACCAAGGTCCGAAATTGGTCCTCCCGACTCAATTTCCCCTCGCATTCTCAGTCCAAAGACCGCTCCACTGGCCCATCTAGGCTCAGTGTTGAAACCTTCGCTCTGATACCACTTTGTAGTGTACTTTTTCACTACCGAGGTTTTCAAACCTCTCAGTTACCATTCTATACGTGGATTTTATACATAATTCGTACAGACATTATAAGCACATGCATTTAAGCAAAATAATACATTTAACCCAGAGTAAAACGTATGAATTACTGCTACATTCAACAAGCATTTAGCCTTATCATTTAATTCATATACACAGCAGAAAACATGATACATAAACAACTCAGTCATGCAAAACATGATCAAGGCATAATTCATATACTTATCTTTTAACAACTGTAGAAATCACCAACCAAATGCAGGCCTTCCACGAACCTCCCAGCCTTAGACCACACTATTCATCATCTCAACAGTGGGTCACCCCCGAGCTGGGACCGAGCTCCACCCCAAGGCAAGGAATCCTAGGCTAGGCTGAGGTTACAGGGAAGACAACACAGAAATATCTGGAAGGATTCTTCCCAAAGATGCCATCTTACACCCACTACTAGAAGACCCTCATTCCCCACATGCTTGTTCCGCCCGAGAGCATACACCTTCACACGCACAGTCCATCGGTGCTAACCTCCCCTCTGGGTCTCGGCAACAGGCCGGATCAGGAAGTCTCAGAGGTCGTAGCTGGTGCTGGACACTCTCTAGAAGAAAACACTTCCCAACAAACTCTTCCACCTGGAAAGAGTCGCTCACAGGCCTGACAACCTGCCTCTTCCAACATCCACCACCTCCCTCACCTAGAGAGAGGTCATACACAAGCTCAACATAGGCTGACTCTGGCCAGTATGCTACGCACAGACCAGCACTACATGACCACCACAAAAAATCGGAAATACAAAGTCGGGCTTCTCACACAAGCTCAGTAATGGCGGCAAGGTCTCACGGTGTTGATTCTAGGAACGCGTGACAACAATCCACACAGGGAATTACACAGACTCCCTGGTTCCAAATGGGTAAGGAGTGAACTGGCTTTTCAGACGAACATAATCTTCTCAACTCTCAAAACAGAGGGTGTGGTGTACACAGATTTCGCAGAACAAACATAGGCTCTCTTCCTCGAAAGAATCCTTTTCCCTTCCCCCTTACCCAGGTTAGACTCATGCCCTGGTGTCGGGAATGCGTGACAGACAATCCACACAAGGGGTCACATAGGTTCAGACAGTTCAGACTCGGGGATGTACCAGCTATCCGGACAAACACAGATACACGCCTCCTCGGTTCAGAGGAGGTACAAGGGTTTTGCTGCAAGATTCAGACCCCCCTTCCCTTCTGGCCGTCCCTGAGTTCCATGGAGGAGGAACCCTTCTCACAGATCATCCCAGCCTTTTAGTGCATGCGCCAGGGTTGACACTTGTCACCCATGGGACTGCATGCATTCCACTAGCACGCGTTCCTCCCACCACTTGGGAAATCACGTGTCCTTCCAAAAGGACTTAGGATAAAACATATGATGCACATATCTTTTGAAATAATATTAAAATGTTATTTCCAGGTTTAAGCCCCCCCTAGGCTTATCCCCTAGGCTCAACACTTAGCCCCTTTCCCACCTTCCAGCCCCTAATTCCTTGCCCACTCTGTGGACGTTCAGTCCCCCTTCACTCATTCATCGTGGTCGGTCTGCACCTAGCAGTGTTTATATTTTATTGATTATTCTACATACATACAAGTACAACAGCATGCTCCTGGCCTTCCACACTTAGGCTCCCTGGCCTAACAACCACATAAGCCTTCCAGCTTAAACAAAACTTGGCTGACCAGCCTATAGAACATATCTACAATTCATTGCATATATCATGTTCTGTAACGGGGCTCGGCCTTGGGGACACTACAAAAAGTAGTTGCAACCGTTCAACGAGGTCGAGTGTCAGGGGGACGACAAGACCGGGGATAAGTTGTGCCAGAGGCAGGACAAGGTGAACAAATTCAGAGGGCAGAGGTAAGTGGCATGTGGGGTACTCTGAAGATATGGACGATGTCGATATGGGTGGACGGTAAGTAGTGCTCCAACCAAGGGTGACATGGGTTGCGGTTGGCCAAAAAAGGAAAGTAGGTCGCCCAAAGGTGACGACAAAAAAGGTAATGTAATGACTTGGAAATAAAGGCGTTTGTACAATAAATAATGAATAATTGGGGAGAAGTGTACAAATATAGAAACGGGTGCCCCAGTGTGATATGGGTGGCCCATGTAGGGCATAGTTTGCTCGGAGCAGTGATGAAGGGTGGGGGGCCCATTGGTGAGTTTCTGTATGAGGAAGGTGAAATGAAGGTAGATTTGCAGATGGGCAAACTGATTGTGGATGAAATGGAGGGTTCATGATACTGTGGAGGTGCAGTCAAAAAAGAGAACCATGAAGAGATAATCTGGGATTCCGTGTGGGAAAGCTAGCAAAATGAGGAGAAGGAGTATGAGGTTGATTCACGACATGATGTAAGACTATCAGGACTAGCATGAGTGTCAGAAGTGCCAAAAGGTGCTATGAATGGGGCAACTCATGTGGGTATGAATGCTACCGGGTTACAGTACTGAAGATGAAAAATGGAGGTAAAGGTACTGCAGAGCTAGGAATGGGAATCCTAGAGACAAATGTCAGAGGGTGTGACTGGAAATGTAAGTGCAATGCAGAGGGAAAGACAACATGCCAGTGTTGAGTATATACCTGAAGGGGTTGTGTCGATGTATGATGATCAAATACCTGCACACATGAAAACCAAATACCCGACGTGAACAATATCTAAAGAGGATCGAAGATATGAGCATGTATTTGATAAGTGTCAATATGTGCATGCGTACCTGACCAGGGTATGAAAAAAGGCACCCCGGGGGCTCAGGATGAAAAGAGGCCCAGGGACTGTTGTGATGTAGATGACAGGATGTTGATCCCGTGGCTGAAGACGGATTAAAAAATGGACACTGTGGGCTCCCGAAATGTCGAATGGAAGTTTGGAAAAAAGGCCTATATATAGCTGCAGGGCCCACATTGCCACCTCATTTGTACCTGTTGCAATAGTGACTGGACGAGCAGTTTTCAGAGGAGATTTGGAGATTCGGGGAGGACGAGGCATCCGATTGGTGATTAGCGAGATTTAGGTTAGTGGTCTAATTATCCTGCATAGAAATAGAATTTCATTTTTTTGGGTAGGGGCTATACGGAGGGTCGTACAAAGGGATTTTGTGGTTATGGACCCCACGTGCGCGGGTGATCAAGAAGTAGGCGTGCACACGTACGCACCAGCCCACCGGATAGACGCGCATGGGGGCGTTGGTGAGGGGATTAAAGGCGCGCACTATGTGCGTGCCTGTCGGTTTTACAACTGTGCATCTATGCGCGGCTGTGCTGTGGACAGGCACGCACCAGTGCGCACTTGTGCAGACAACAGGCGCGCCTGTGCAGCTAACAGGTGCGCACACGTGTGTGCCTGTGTAGCTAACAGGTGCGCATACGTGCGTGCTTGTGTATTGAACAGGTGTGCATGTGTGTGCGCCTGTGGGTTGAAACAGTCGCGCCTTAGAGGCAAGGTTGACGGGTGTAAAATTGATCTTTGTGGTGTTGTTGAGGGTCTCGTGGGCTGATATAAGACTCTTTGTTGTGGCTGCAGGTGGATAGTTTGCACGATTCCAGTGGGTTGGTGAGAGAGAGAGTGGTCTCAGCTGCGAGATGCCATGGCTATTGAGGAGCCAGGTGTGCGTGCGACTTTGGCAGCCTGTGGGCTGCTAAAGTTTTTTGAGTGCCCGTTGATACGGGCGCAGGAGTATCTCCTGCAGTTCCTGATCCAAATGTGGATTCCTAAGCTCCATTGCTTCCTTGTGCGAGGAGAGCAGATCCCCTTCACTGCGGTGGAGGATGTGTACTTCTTGAATGGGCTCCCGTTACGGGGTGTTCCCCTACCGGTGGAGCTAGTGCTACTGAGGGATCTGGCCCTAGCGACTGTTGGCTAGAGATATTGTTCAGGTCCAAACTTTATGTCTGGGACGGTTGTGAGCATTGGGTTGATAGATGCCCTGGCACATCGTTGTATAGTAGCGGTGATTGTGAGAGTATATGGGTCACTGGCAACCCAGCGGATCAGTGGGGGCCAGTTGATGGTCATGGAGAGAGTACTGGTCGACGAGCAGTTCACCTGGGGTCTTACGCTACACGCGAGGATGGTGGGGCAGTTGGACCACTGTCGGTCCATGGATACGGGGGAGTTTGCCTTCAGGTCCATCCTAGTGGCCTGGTTTCTAGAGAGGGTGTTGATGCTGCGCCCTAGGATTTTATTGGGTGTGCCTGGGGCGTGAGAGCTGTGACTGCAGCGATGGTCGATGGTGCTGCTTCACCATGGTGGTGGTCAGGGTGGCCATTTCTTCACGACAGAGGTGGTGCAGGTATGGTAGCATATGTCGCAGGTGATACTACGGTACCCCTATGTCGAGGTTGACTTTCAGGGTGACCCGAATATGGTGCTACCTCCAGGGGAGGGATTCCACCACCGAGGTATGTTGAGTGATGATGTTGATATGTATGTTTCTGTGTTTTTTGAGATAGCATGCCTTATGTATATGATATATATGTTGATACTATCTGTTGTTTGTTTGCATGTGCAGATGTGGCACCTCACAGGCGTGAGGTAGAGGTGCATAGGGCGTCAGAGAGACCGCCATGGGGAGAGAGACGTCGACGTGAGGACACTGCGGTGTGACCAGCTAAGCCAAAGAGGGCAGCGAGGAGGCACCGGTTTGATCACCCTGGTGTTGGGCCATCTCACGCTCCTCCGGCAGCTACCGGAGCGGATTTTGAGGACATACGTCGTCGTCTGGAGACGGTGTTATAGGAGGTGCCTGAGGGCATATAGTCCCACATCCAGGATGAGGCTTTCTTGGAGTAGTGTGGGGGGGTGCCGCCACCATGGCAGGCCATAATACGACGGGAAGCAGTGGCTATTGCGATGAAGACCAGACAACTGTCACTAGGGCAGGAGGGGCCGGTAGGGGGGGGACCACCAGCTCCTGGGGCAGGAGGTGGTGGGCCACCACCACCTGAGGGAGGAGCAGGTGGCGGTGCTCTAGAGGCACCGTGAGTGGTTCTCTGATGCATTTAGTGTGTATATATATATATATATATATATATATATATATTTATTTTGTATATAGGCTGGTGAGCCCATTTTGTATTGAGGTGCTTCATTGGCCTGCGAATACCTGTATTTTTTGTATGTAAACATTCGGATGGCACTATGGACCGTTATATATACATGAGTATACACGTTTGAGATCTATGTGGTGTTTACATGTTTTTGGTTGATGTTTTTATGATGTATATTCTATATATATGCTATGACAGGTTTTTGATATGTTTATGTATGTGTAGAGGTAGATTGATGTGATATATGCCAGTCTAACACAATATTAGCTAGGTTATCTGTAATTTGATTCAATTGTTTTGGAATATGTGTAAATGTAATGGAATCAAAATGTCGAGATAAAAACCTAACCTGCAGGTATTTGCGAAAGAGGCAAGGATCACAGACGCAGTACACATTGTTGAGCTGGAGTACGACTAGTTGAGAGTCGACAAAGACGTTAAGGTGACGAATACGATGATGTTGGGCATCGGCTAGGAGGCTAATGACGGCAGTGTATTCGGCTTGGTTGTTGGTTGTTTACCCCAAACATATGCCGCTCGAATGGATTATTTCATGTGAGGGGGTGTAGAGAGCCCAAGCAGCCGAAGCAAGATTTTGTGTCCAACGGCTAGCATCGTCGACATAACCGATGTGGTAGGCTGGTGGAGGAAGCATCTGTCAATAGCACAAAGGATAGTTTAGACGTGAAGGAGGGAAAAAAGATTATAAACACTATAAAAGAAAATAACCTAACGTAGGATGACTACGTTTAAGCGTAGAATTTCTTGAGATACAACCCGTTGACGAGTTCTTTGAGAGAGAGGCCTTCGAGAGAGGCCAGGATATATGCGCCTTTGGTGAGGCAATGTTGAATGATGTATGGGCCATGCCAGAGTGACTCGAATTTTCCATGGCCAAAGGTATCATGAGCAATATCGTAAACCAGGACGAGCTCGCCTTCACGAAATGAGCGAAGGTTGACATGGCGATCAAAGGTAGCCTTGGATCTTTTTTTAGCTACCTCATTGTTCTATAAGGAAGATCGACGAACTTCATCCAGAGACTCCAAGTTCAGCAAGCGCTACTCCATTAGAGCAATGTCGGGTAATATCTCAATTGCGGTGCATAAGGTGGGAATTCCGCACTCGATGGGGAGAGTGGCCTCAACCCCATGGACTAAATGAAATGGTGTGAAACCAGTAGTTGTTTTCACAGCCATTCGGTAAGCCCATAGTGCAGAAAATAACATATGATGCCAATTGGTTTTATGTTTATTAACCATGCACTGTAACATGGTCTTGAGGACTTTGTTAACTGCTTTGACCTGTCCGTTAGACTAAGGATAATATGGTGAGGCAAACTCGTGCGAGAATCCTAATCAATATGAGAGTTCGATGAAGATCTCATTCTCGAAGTGTTTCCCATGATCGGAAACGAGTTGGAGAGGTACTCCAAAGCGGGATATGATGTGGTTAAAGAAGAAACGCGCTACAGTGTCAGTGGTGTTGTTGAAGGTGGGTATAGCTTCTGCCCATTTGGTGAAGTAATCAATGGTGACAACGATGTATTTGTGACCATTGTTGGAGGGTGGATTACAAGTCATAAAGTTGATGCCCCATTTACAAAAAGGGTCGGCAGTAATGACAGGGTGAATAAGAGTAGGGGGAGCTTGGGCTTTATTGGCATAGAGCTGACATTGCTCACATCGTTTCACAACATGAATTCAATCATGAAACAAGGTAGGCAAAAAGTAACCGGCTCAGATAATCTTTTGAGCAGTGGATATGCCCGAAAGATGGCCTCCGCATGTGCTACTATGGCAATGGTTTAAGAGTCTATCGGCCTCGTCAATAGTCAGGCATCAACGAAGAATGGTGTCGACTCCCTGCCGGTATAGGATATCTCCGATGAGGAGATAGCGGGGGGCCTGATGGCGAATACGACGACGATCATCTCGTGAAATGTGGTTACCATACTTTTGAGTTCATAGATAGATGAGGAGGTCGCCTTAGCAAGGATCATCCAAAGTGATGTAAAAGAGATGTTCGTCGGGAAAGTCGGTGTTGATGGGGGCACTGGTGGTGTCAGAGAGAAGGGTCGTGACAAGTTCGGCGAGAACAAGGGCCTTCTTACTCTTAGGTGTTGAGAACTCAAGGTCGTACTCCTAAAGGATAACGATCCATCGAGAAAATTTTTCGTTAACTTGCCGACGGCTGAGCAAGTACTGCATAGGGTTGGAATCTGCGACGACTTTTGTTGTGCGAAGCAGACTATAGTGGTGCAGTTTCTAGACTGCGAGGATGACTGCAAGAGCAAGTTTCTCTTCGTGTTTATACCTCAAGGGTGGCCTTGAGAGGTTTTTACTAATGTAATAAATTACATGCTCATGATTTTCATCGCCTAGCTGGACGAGAATGCCTGCTACTGATACAACTGATGCTGATACGTAGAGGATATAGTCGCGATTGTAGTTAGGTGCACTAATTAACGGTGCGTTTGAGAGTGTGGTTTTAAGATTGTCAAATGACTGTTCGGCATGATCGTCCCAGTGAAAAGGGATGTCGTGACATAGTAAGCGAAGGAAATCGTGTGCACGTATGGAATAATCTGGGACAAAGCGTCTAAGAAAGTTAGTTTTTCCCTGTAGGCTCTGAAGTTGTCGTAAATTCTGAGGAGGTGGAATTTCAGTGATAGCTTGGACTTTGAGGGGGTCCATAGTAATACCGCTTTAAGAGACGATAAAGCTGAGGAGGTGCCCTGCGGTGACATAGAACACGCACTTGAGAGGATTCAAGTGGATGTTATACTAACGACACTGTTGAAAGATGATTCATAAATCATCAATATGTTGGGTGCATTTCTTGGATCGAGCTGTGAGGTCGTCCAAGTAGGCGAGGATGATATGAGCCAGATCGTGAAAGATGTATGTCATAGCCCGCTGGAAAGTTGCGCCAGCATTATTTAAGCCAAAAGGCATGACACGATATGAAAAAGTACCCCAAGGGGTAGTGAATACGGTTTTATACTGATCGATTGGGTGAATTTGGATTTGGTTGCAACCAGAGAATCCGTCCATAAAGGATAGAGCCTCATGGCCAATGCAGTCATTGATAATTTGGTCGATGAAAGGTGTTGGGAAGTTGTCTTTGGGACATGCGTGATTGAGATCGCGAAAGTCTATGGAAACGCGGATAGTGCCCTATTTTTTGTTAATGAGAACAGGGTTGGAAACCCATGAGGTATAGGCGATGGGGTAAATGAACTCGGCAGTGCGTAATTTGTCGATTTTGGCTTTGATAGCCGCAGCCTTGGATGGGTGTAGCGGTCGTTGTTTGGTAGTGTAATGTCGGGCCAGGTGTCGATGCGATGTTTGACAATAGAGGGATCGAGGCCAGGCATTTTTGTGTATGACCAGGAAAAAATATCCCTATATTCCTAGAAGAGGGCTTTATATGCGGTGATTTCCTCAGGAGTGCAAGCAGATCCAATGATGATTTCTTCGATGATGCCATTTTTTATGGAAATGTCGATCTTAATGGTGGGGGAAATGTTGGCCATGTTGCCTTCTTCAAAAGCATCAGGGGCAGGAATGGTATTTTTGAACCAGTCGATAGGCCCTGATGGGATAAAATCCTTGGTCTCGACCGCGTAAATGGGGTGTTGGTTAGGAGGCGCGAAGGCTTCCTGTGGAAAGAAAAGTGCATGGTGGTGTAGCGCATCCCAAGGAGAGTCCGGGTGGTTTAACTCTTCGAGTATTTCCTCATCGCATTGGAAGCGTCGGGAATACAAGGGGTCATGAGGAGTGATCTCGGTGACAGTGGTCGTGTGGTTGCCCCCTGGTGAAGAAGCAGGGGGAACAATGTTAGGATATGGTGAGGGTTCACTCGACATAAACCATATATTAAAGTACTGAGGGGTAGCCGTAGTGGTTCGGTGTACAATGCCCGTAGGGGAATGAGCGGGAGAGTTGGGGGGTGAATCCTCAGATAAGCCATATAAGAACCATGGAGGTGTTGGGAAGGCCTCAGGTTCGGGAGAAATGACTTGAAAATCTGCTAGTGACGAGGTAATGTGAATTATCGTTTCTATGGTCCATTGAAGTAGGGTCAATTGGCGTTGCCTGTATTCAAGGATCATAGGACACTAGTATGTAAAATGAGATAATGAATCGCAGAGAGAGCATGGGAATCTCATACGTTCATTGACTGAAGTGGTGACATACCAGATGTCAGTGATATTTGTTGAGGAGGACATAGCAGGATTGGGGTTGTTCTGGAAGTTCTGGCGTACTATGGCTAACATTTGTCGAAAGCGTGGTAGTGCTGGGAAATGGTGGGTATAATGGCCATATTTTGAACATATAGCACAAGCGTATTTGGTCCACAATCCTTTACTACTGGAAGGGGGGGTGGTAGTGGCGGGACTAGCTATAGTGGCGAGTGTTGGGGGAGTTTGATTGAGTGGAATCAAATTCCATAACTCTGGTAGAGACGAGTAGTTGTTGGTTTGGTGTCCCTCTTTCTCACATAGTGTGCAAGGTGGTGGGATGCGTGGAGGAAGTGGAGATGTGGGATCCTTCTTCTTTCTCCTGCCCCCAACTGTAGCAGGGGGGTTAGTGAGTGGGGGTGTGGTGGGGGTAAGTATGTGAATCGTCATGGGGATTCCTTCTTTTTGGGGTGGAAGGGATGGTCGAGGGACCATCTCTGGTGGGTGTAAATACCAAACTGGGATTGCTAACACCATATTAGGTAGTGTGAGCGTTGCGGCTACCTAAAAAGATTCGATACCTGGTGGAGGGTAAAAGAAGGGAATTTGAGTGATGGCTTGGGGAACTGTCTCCCAAACTGGGATATGGCCTTGGGGAGAGGTAGAATCATGGACGGGTGGGGTCGATGAGTGTGTAGGGGGTTCTTGAGGATGGGGTTTTGCGATGAGTGGGATGTCAAATATGATAGAGGCCTCTTTAGGAGGAAGAGTATCCTCTGTGTGAGTTCCGTTAGATGATACGACGCATACTTGATTGGAAGGATGAAGGAGTGGTGGTGCACCATGGTATGTTCCTAACAAGGATGGATCTTTGAAAATCCCAGGACCCATCTCAACGAGTGGATATGCGTCGTGGCTTGTGTGGATGAGAGGAAGAATGTTATCGATGTTGGCAGATGGGTTAGGCTCATAATGTGAGACTTGATCAATAGTAATGATCTTCCCATTGTGAGGGAACATCATTTTCTGAAAGACGGAAGATGCCATTGCCTTCATAGTGTACATGTAGCCACGATCGAACAAGATATTATAATCGAGAGGGGCATCGATAACTTCGATATCGATAAGAATAGTCTTGCCCCCAAGTTTGACGAGGACATTTTGGAAGAGCCCTTCAGGAGACGATGGTCGTCCATCATAAGCGCATAATGTGAGGGCAGAGGGTATGAGTTCTGGGGAACCAAGTTTCTGCCACACCGTTTTGGACATAATGCATGTAGATGCACCTTCATCGATGATACACTGATGAACTGTGATGTTCCATATTTTTACTGGTATTTGAAAAGTGATCAAGGTGGGAAGGCAAGGTTCTCCACTGTCAAGAACAAAGGTAATGAGTCTGGTATCTGCGGGGTCGACTGCCCCCAAGGCAAAAAGTAAGGATTTTTGCTGAGTAGGAAAAGTCTGGAGGACCTCCAAAACTGACATGGCAGTTGGGGATTGTGCTAAGTCATCTACCAAACTATAGTTATGAGCTGCCCTCGCCTATGGGCTGTGGACATTCCTGCGCAATGGGATGCGAGGGATGCGAAGTGGTGGTTTGGCGGAAGGGCGAGGAATCACCAACGGGGGTCCCTTTGGTGTAGGGTTTGTCTCTGGAGGGATAGGAGGAGACTCAGCGGGTGCATAATACTGACGATTGTGCATTTGCAGAAGGATTTGTTCCTCACTAGTGAGGAGAATTGTGCGATCTACTGGATTGTTGGGGTTGAGGTATTGTCCCACCTAAGGTGGGGGATGTTGTGTGTCATGTTGGGTGTTTATCACACCTTGATGTGGAATAGGATTTTGCAGCACAGCGGGCGGGGGTTGTTGCACGTATTGTTGTGGTGCCTGTTGAGGGGCAGGCGGTGTTGGGGAATGGGGAAGGCTGCCTGAGTCTTTCAACCGTTTGAAATCAGCAATTTTGGGGCAATGATGAGTGTAATGGATGAACTCACCACAAAGGGCACAAGGGAAGATGGTTTTAACATTATTGTTATTTCTCCCTTGGCGTTTATTATTATTTCCCCCTTGGGGGTTTTGGTTCCCTTGGTTCTAGTTGCCCCCAATGGATTGGTGCTATGGGGGTTGATTCCCACCTTGACTGGGGTTGTTGTTATTCCTGTTCGATCCTTTCTTCTTGGCGTTGTTCGACGGATGGGTTGGATTGGCTGTATTCAGTTGTTTGAAATTTTGGTATTGTTGAACAGTGGAGGGCTGAACAAAATTCACCCCCGCATGAGGATGTGGGGGAGAAATGGGTTGTGGGGGGGCAGGAAATGGGAAGTATGGATTCTGTGGTGGTAATGATCCATAAGGTACATAGGAAGGCGTAGTTCTTTCGCTAGTACTATAACCTGAGGTATAGGGGGTACCAGAGTTTGTTTGAATAGGTGGATGTATGCGGGGTGTCAGCGGTGGTCCACTGATGGGTGGAGGTATAGCAACAGGGTATGGTTGTTGATAAGGGGGTGGGGGGTAATAAGAAGTGCCCCCGTGTGCTGGTGGGTATTGAGGTGTTCCATACATCGGTGGTGGTTGGGGTTGTGGACCGTGATGAGTGGTGGCACCAATCAGTCCGTCTGCTGAGTGAGACATCCCAGGTTTGTCTTGTCTAAATGGCATAGGTTTTGGAAGATCAGGAAGTACAGTGTATAAGTACCCTGACTGTGCATAGATGAGGTCATACTATTGGTCCTTACTAATGGCTTCCTCTTCAAATTGAGGGAAGGTGGAAGCTACATCCTTACCGAGGAGAGAGACAAGTGATCTAAGAAACCAGTCGAGACACTGTTGCTTGGTGGTTTCTGCTTTGCAAAAACTATGTTGGCTACGCCACTCGTGAATGTGGTCAGCAATATGTGTGGCTAAGGTTTGTTTGAAATTAGAAGGTAGTTCTAGACCATTGTCGTGGCGGATAGGTAATTGGAAGAAGGTTAAGAAGGCTTCGGCCAATGACTCAAAAGTTGCATGGGACCCTGATTTTTCTTCAACATACCATTTGGCCGATGGGCCAGTGAGTGTGTATTGAAATAATCGTAGTCTAATTGAATCATCCATAATGCTATTGGAGGAGCACCATAGGTGAAAGTTCATGACATGGTTGGCAGGGTCATTGCCTACCTTTCCTTCAAACTTTGGTATGTCCGAAGGTAGTTTGGTTGGCATTGCAGGCCATGTGGGATCATGCAATATAGGATCATTGGTGAGTTTGCTGAGATATGGTATGTTTAGAGAAGCCAAATATGGCATCTGCAGTGGGGGGGGAGAATTAGCTCCGGCCATGGTGTGAGTTTGTTGTGAACCTGACCCTTGAGGGGGGCTAGGTGGGTTGGTGCTTCCTCCTTGAGAGGAAGTGGGTCCCTCACTTCCATGTAAAGGAGAGCGAGTGAACAGATGACCTTGGGAAGTGGACCCAAGTAATCTAGAACCAAGAAAAGATGATCCTAAAACAGTAGCACTCAAAGGAGTGTGTGAAGGTGGTGTCGATGAGTGGGAAAGACCAGACACTCCCCCTAAGATAAGAGGGAGGTTTAGCAAGCGTCGGGAACGACGGGGGTTCAGTGGTTCCCCTATGATGTCAGACTAGCTGCATGAATGTGTGCAAAAAGTGGTGAGAGTAATATATAAACAAGAGCCTTTGCGTTGAATGTGTTTACACAATATAAATCCAAATCAAACTGTAATCAGATGTGCATCATACATAAAATGTTTTAAAAAAGAAGCATATATGTGGGTAAGTGGGTTTTGTCTGCATGGGGAATCAAAAAGAAACTAAATGCTCATGTCCTAGAAGACGTAACGTCCTTCCTCTCAAATAGCACTGGACCTTCCAATAGTACTCAACAGTGGGGTCTGAAGTCACTGGAAGAGAAACTAGTGAAGGATGAAATAATTGATTATAATGAGGGGTAAAGGGGGCATATCCCAAAAGAGCTGGTGATATTTCCCAATAGCCACACAAAATCCAATCAAGGTGCAATTGCAGCCCACAATTTCCACCTGGGTAGATGTCCTAACATTGGTCACTAGGTACCTCGGTCAAAGTGCGGTTTTTAGATTTTCGGCCTAAGAAATGGGTCATCGGCTAGATCCCGTCCAAGAGGTGGGTGCCTCAAGGGGGGACACACAGAACAACCATACCTCGGCCTTCAACCCTTCATGGGTATCTACCTGCCTTATGGTATTAGGAACACTTGACTTGGAGGATTTTCAGTTCCCTATTTGACAACTTCTATGGTTTTGACAATGTGAGAACCAGATAAAAGGAAGTTATTTGGATGCATATCCCTGAAATCCTACCTAGACTAAAAAATTTCTTTTGGCACCTCCTGTGGAGGAAAACTTAGTGAGTTTTTAGAAAGATTTTAGATGTAGTTGTTTTTGGAGGTTGGGGGTGAAAACCAACCTCGTTGATTTAAAATGGGAGTGGATAGTCTCGTCGAGAAAGGGGTGGGGTATTTTCGAAATCCCTTTGGAGGAAGCTTACTTTGACCTCAACATTTCAAGAATAAGCTATGTGAGTGATAAGTTACTTTTGTGTGTGAGTGAAAGTGTGTCAATTTTTAGTGAATTAGATGTCACCTTGCTGCATGTGGACTTCGCTTGGTCCTTACAAGTGTTTGATTACCTAATTAACTAAGTGCCTTTGGTACAACCTTGCATAATTCAAAAGTCCCTAGGAAGCTAGCATGTGGACATG
>ML779122.1:62405-82742 GCA_009831015.1 Picea engelmannii | reverse complement strand
TTAAACTTCCCTAGTGTTTTAATCTAAGAAAACAAATTCAAACACTATCCTATCTTTGTAGCATGTGGGCATGTATGGGCCCGTTACAATATTAAGATGTGTTTGAAAAAGTAAACTAAGAGGAGTCCCAAGAAGGGGTGTTGTCCTCTTCTAAAGGTTTTAATGTTCTTAAGGGAGATGAAATTGTTTCACAATCTTTTTCTGATTCTCAAGATCGCTTGGAGGTGCGAGAGAAGAGCATACTAAGTGATTGTTACTCAACTTCTAGTCCCAATGTAAGTTAAATGTGATTAAAAATAATTTCCAACTTATCTTGTGAGTCAAAACAAGCCATCCATGTGGAAAAAAACAAAGAAGGGAAATTGATTTTATCCTCCTAAGTGCCTATGTGTTTTTTGACTAACCCCTTTATAGGATGAGGGGACTAAGTGTGGTGCAGCTTTAAAATATGCTTGACATCATTTTTAAGAAGGAAAATGGCCTTCCCCACATCTCCACAACTTTACAATGTGAAATTTTGTACAGATGCGTGAGTCTCAGTGGAGACAGAGGCGCCCTGAGCGCATCCGCGCGAACAAAGATAAGTCAAAAGGCGCATGTGCGCAGAACATCAACGTGAATCAGGCGCATGTGCGCATGATGCACGTCTATGGGCCTAAAAACCCGCGCATATATGACACACGGCCAAGAATGAAAAATCTGAATGGATTTCTCTCAATTCAACTTGGAATTGGCTGGTTGGCAAGTCAGCTTAGGCCGGTTAGTGCACCTGCAAGTTAAACAAACTAAAAGAAGAGCAAGAAAAACCCAAATGAGGTAGGAAATTGATACCTTTCCCCAATGGAGTCGCCAATCTGTTGCGCCTCTTTCATCACCTTGGTGAGAAAAATAGAGGTGCTTGCAAGCTCAATTGGGTCTGCTGAGCAGGACAGCTGCAAGGAAAAGGTTTAGGGAAAGAAAATAAAAAGCTACAATTAAGAATTAAACTAAGAAATGCAATAACAACCAAATTCATGAGCATAGGGACATAGAAACAAAAAGAACCATAAGACCCATGTCACCAATGTTGAGGCTAATCTATTAGTGAAACAAAGCACCAAGAATAAAGGGGACAATGAGTCCCTTCTTCCTCCAAGGGAGGGCTCTTGGACCCCCACTAGCTAGCTCTTCTTACAATAAAGAAAAAATGGAAAATGATGATGAAAGAACTCTTTACAAATCCACTCAATGGGTGAGATGGATTGTCCAATGCAATGGTTCCAATATGCTCTTGACAAGGATGGAGTCCTCAAGACAATAGAGGTATCATAACATTACTTTGAATTCCTTGAAAAAATAAGGTGCATTCATGGCTTTTTATAGCATTCATTTGGGTTATTGTTCAACTGCTTTGTAGTGTGAAAAGAGGCCAATTAGGGCATTCCTAGGTCTTTGACCAACCCACCAGTCGGATCCAGTCCATATTTGAGGGTCAAATCGGCTTTGGAGCTGAACCATAAGTGGGTGGGAGGCCGACCACTCTCATAAATGCGTCGTTTAGCAGGTGCACGACCTTTTGCGATAACAGTCGTGCATCGTGTGCATGTTCGCTAATTCTACATTCCTGTTTCACGCATGTGCACGCATGCTCAATGTTTGCATAGCGCTCTTCAATTTTTCACTACTTTGTATAGTTTTTTACCTTTTTTGAATGCTTTGGTATTAATTTAGGTCCATGGATGACTTCATCACTGTTTGACGATGCTGAGTTCTTGTAATCATGTGTGGACGAAATTTCAGTGATAACAATTTTCTAGTTTGATGGAAAATCGAATTAAAGATAGATCACTGTGGATTGCAACATATATTTACACAAAGTGACTTGAATGCGTGACAAAGGTGATATTTATAATTACTTAGCGAATACGACTTTGAGATTACTTACATTAAAGGAATGGTGAACATAGTGGTAGATGCATTGAGTCAGAGACCATGCATATTCTCGGTAATACCTCTTAAGATGAATCTTCGAGAAAATATTCTAACTTTATAGATCGACGATGACTGGTATAAATAAGTTAAGGATAATATGGGACAAGATACTATGATGTTACGAGAGTATGAAGGTTATTGTTTAGACAATGATGGATTGTTGATATTTAATGGAAGAATTTACATACCATCTAACGAGGAATTAAGAAGTTTTATCCTAAGTGAAGCACATCGAGAAATATACATGGCCCATCCAAGAGTCACAAAGATGAAGGTATAACTTAAGCATGTATTATTCTGGAAGGGAATGAAAGAAGACATAGTTAGTTACGTGGTGAGATGTCTAGAATGTCAGCAAGTGAAGGATGGACATAGACATCCATCAAGATTACTACAACCACACTCTATTCCGAAATCAAAATGGGAGGTCATTTCAATGGAATTTATCATTGGATTGCCACTGACGGCAAGGAGGCATGATTCAATCTTTGTGGTAGTGGACACTCTGAATAAGAGTGCACACTTTATTCTAGTGCATACAACGTATTAGGCACCAGACAATGCAAGATTATTTATCAGCGAGAATGTTATATTACATGGATTACCAAGAAGGATCATATCCGATCAAGGATCGTTGTTTACATCACGGTTTTGGACCAGTTTCTAAGAGGCTTTGGGAACGAGTTGAATTTTAGTATAACGTATCATCCTAAGAAAGACAGAAAAACAAAGAGAATGAACCAAATTTTGGAGGATATGTTGTGTATGTATGTAATAGACCAACATAAACATTGGGAAGATTACTTTCCACTAGTATAATTTTCATACAACAACAACTATCATAGGATGATCAAGATGACACCATTTGATTTTCTTTACGGATGACCATGTCAGACGTCGTTGAGTTGGGATCGACTTGAGGATAGGGTCTTTGTAGGACCAAAAGTGATTCAATAAATGGAAGAACATATGTAATTGATAAGACGGAGGATAAAAGAAACACAATATTGACAGAAGATTTATGTCGATACACATTGTGTTGACCACAGTTATCAAGTTGGTGATAGAGTTTTCTTGCTGGTAAAACCGCACAAGAGTTCGATCAAGTTTGGAAAGGGTGATAAACTCTCTCCTAGGTTTGTGGGACCTTTCAAAGTTGTGCAAAAGAAAGGACATGTGTCTTATCAACTAGTCTTTCCTGATTCTTTGAGGCGTATGCATGATGTATTTCATGTATCTATTTTGAAACATTATATTAGTGATCCTTCACATGTTACTAACATGAGTTCTTTGTAGGTGTCGGATGAGGGTGCTCTCATGGAAGAACCAATCCTTATTCCATACCATTGCATTCGATAACTACAACATTGAATAGTCGATCAGGTCAAGGTCCAGTAGGGAAAATATAGTCCACATTTGGCTACCTAGGAGGACGCATACAAGATGAGTCAACAATTTCCTTACTTGTTTGATAGATTAGACATATAGATATATGTCATATACATTTGTTTACTTTAATTTATATATTGTACAAACTTTGCGACGAAGTTTAAAACAAGAGGGGGGGGTGTGTAACATCCCGCTCTACTGAACACACTTTTATTGACTTGTTCTTTGAGGACACTCGCATGTAAGTGATCTGATTATGGTATATTATGATTTCATTTAGATTATGGATTATATATGATGATGATGATGATGCATTGTGACTTATTGTTATTTTGATGTATATATATTGGCAGATGTTATTGACAAGTTTTCCTGAGTGTGCAGGACAGATGATAGGTTATGGATGTTGATGGAATTAATGGACTTCCTTGGACTTTGGATTGAGTCAGGGAGTGGATTGTATTTTGATTGAGTGTTTCATTTATGAATGTGTGACATATGATTGATTACAGTATGATTTATGTATATGGATTATTGACACGATTTTTTTCAATGGATGTAGGCTTGACGATGCTTGTAATCTGACTAACTTAAGGAGTAGAGGGGCAATGCATAGAAACCAAACATTGAGGGAGAGGTGTGGAAGCATCCCTATCACATCCTACTAGAACTCTTGTTGTGGCCCAAATGGTAGGTTAACGATTACCTAGTTCGAGAGGTCTACAATGTCGAGAAGGCGGAATGATACAGTCGCTCACGAATATTTTTGAGGACCCCGCAGAGTCCTTATTCCTTAGAAGCCCTTAGTGATCTGAAAATTAAAAGGCTTGAATCTCTTTAAAATTGCAAGTGAAATGGTATGTTCTTGGGTAATAGGATCAAGTTACAAACACATAAATATTAATGAGTATCTTTTTTACTTAATCATGAGCAACATAAAAATACATAAACAACCATCAAAATACACACATTAACACAACAAAATGATAAAGGATATCACCCCTCTTTTGGGCTACATATCTTGTTCCAGCTTCCAATAGATCATTTTAATTAATGCTCAAAGTGTCAAAATCAGTACTTTACAATGCTTAGAATGAGAAATGGATGGCTTCAATGGCTCCAAAACATCCAAAAACCCCTAGTTGGGCTCTTCCTGCACTTAGTTTGGTCAAAACCTGAGTTGGAATCACTCCCTAGAAGTTTCTCCCAATTCATTTTTTTCTCTCCTCACCAAAACACACCCAGAATGAATGAACCTAGCTCATGGGCATTTCCCATGTGAAAAACCCAACACTCACGTGCATCTTGCAAAAAGTGGCATTTTGTCGCACCATTAGCGTGCCAACACCTTATTCGGTGGAGGTGGTGGTTGCATGGGCTCCATGTGGTCGGGTCCTAGGCGCTAAAACTAGATCCATTGAAATAACCGCACCAACTGGTGGTCATGTGTGGTGATGACATGTGTCTACGGCTTAACACTTGGAAAATGCATGCGCTCCCTCTGTGGTATGGTTATATGGAAAGTTGTAACTAAGGGTTGGTGCTAAGCCCCGACCCTTTTCTCTACTTGGACAAACCATGCATCAAATTCAAATGTTAACCAAAAGCATATGGGGTAAGAACTGTTGTGTAGACGGGTCAATAGCCCGACCCCTTGCAAAGTCTTCCCACCTATCCCCAGAGGTTGTGGGTTTGACCCCCGCAAACAACAAACTAAATTTTATGCATTGGAGGGAGTGCCATGTGGAATCCCATGTCTAGTCCACGTGGCACCATTCAATTGGTCCCACGCCATGACATGTGTCAAAGCTCAATTGGTCCAACACATATTTCAGTCACCTTCCACGTTGACCTATGCCATGTCATCCTCTGCCATGTGTCAGTATGACCACCTGCCACATGTCAGTATGCCCTTACCACATTAGCAGTATGTCCATGCCACATCAGCAGTACGGACATGTCATATTAGCAATACAGGCATGCCACGTCAACACTATACGAACTGTACAACCAACAAAATTTGGTTTGTTTGGAAAAGCGGATAGAATGCAATATCTCACTCATACAATGTTTGTTTGAACCCATTCAAGTTGCGTTGGGATTGTGAGGACTAGGCCTATGCATGAGTCTGTTTTGAAGCAATTTTCGAGCAATTTTATTTTTGAGCATATTTTGATCCCTTGGATCATTCCTCCCCATTGGGAAGATTTTGGACCTCCAAAAGACTACTTTCAGTCAATATGAAGATGAGGTTACAGTTCCCTCACCTTTCCAACCTCAATCCACTTGGCCTTTCTTGGATTTGTGCCTTTAATACCAACTCGAAGCTATTCCACATTCCCTTGTTTTGAAGTTCTCATCCTCCAGCCAAGGATTGTATCTTCATGTAGTTCTAAAAGATATTTTGGCGAGAAATCATCTATGGAAGGAATATGAACTTGCTCTCCTTGATCATCAATCAAAGGAGGCTCATACAATCTCAAATTTTCAACATTAACAATGGCATACATTTTCATATAAGGAGGAAAATCCAAACGGAAGGCATTGTTACCAATCTTTTCAAGAATCTTGAAAGGTCCATATCTATTTGGTTTCAGTTTTTTACCTTCTCCTTTAAGCCTCTCTTTTCTAATGTAAAGCCAAACTTCATCTCCAACTTGGAAACTGTGATCAACACGATGCTTTCCATGTCTTGTCTTGTACTTGTCTTGGCTCTTTTCCAACTGTTCTTGTACCATTTGATGCACCAACTAAATTTTTTCAATGAACTTCTTTGCTCTATCAATGGAATATTGGCCATTAATAGCAATATCTTTCGCAAAGATAAAATCTAAAGGATATTTTGGAAAATAACCAAAACATGCCTCAAATGGAGATGTTTGAGTCGAAGAGTGCTTAGCCGGTTGTAAGCATGTTGAATGTAGTGTAGGTGCTCATCCCAAAGCTTAGGATGCTTGTTGCAATAACCACGAAGAAGATGCACTAATATTTTATTAACCACTTATGTTTGACCATCGGTTTGTGGATGAAAAGTTGTGCTCTTTTTCATCTTGGTGTCCATGAGTGACCATAAACTTGACAAAAAGTTCCCAATAAATTGAGAATCTCGATCATAAATAATGGATTTAGGAAACCCAAAATGTACCCAAACATGTTGAAAGAACATTTGTGTTGTTTTCTCAACTATAACCTGCTTCTTACAAGGCATCAAAATACACATTTGGATGAAACAGTCAACCACAACATAAATATAATCATGATTTGTTTTAGACATAGGTAGACCCTCTACAAATTCCACCGAAATGCTTTCCCAAGGACGAGAAGGAACCGGAAGTGGAGTATACAAACCCAACTTTCTATTTCTAGGCTTGCTTGTAGCACATAAAGAACATAATATTACATATCTTGAAACACTTTCATTCATTTTAGGCCAATAGCAATACCTTTGCAAATTAGACATTGTCTTGCCTACACCAAAATGGCCAGCAATAAGAGAAGAATGAGCTTCCCTTATGATGTTGACTCTTTTACCCTGTGGAATACATAGCTTGACAAGATGATACAAAATCTTATCATGCACATGGTAATCCAATTCCTCAACTTGGTTAGAATGAAACAAAGTTCCATAAACCTCTTTAAAATCAGCATCTAAAGCATATTGTTCAACATAGCTCTCATGCATGGTAGAATTATGCTTAGGAATAATTGAAGCACTAATAATAGGCCTAGAAATCATATCAGCAACTTTGTTATTAATGACTTTTTTATACCTTATAACCAAGCGGAATTGTTGTAGAAAACCCATCCATTTGAAGTGCCTTGCTTGTTGTATATTTGTTTTTTATTGTAAGTATTGCAATGGTTGATGATCTGTGTGAATGATAGTTTCTTTTCTCGACAAACAATGTTTCCATTTTTTCACACTTTGCAGAAATGCATACAACTCCTTATCATAAGTAGGATAGTTAATCACAACAACAATAAAATTTTCAGAATGAAAACAAATGGGCTTACCATGTTGCAACAAGACTGCTCCCATTGCATAATTGCTTGCATCTTTTTGGATTTAAAATGGTTGTCTCAAATTTGGAAGTGCAAGAACTGGAGCAGAACTAATATTTTCCTTCAATGCATCAAATGATTTTTGTTGCTTGCCTCCCCATTGGAAAACTTGCTTGATGTTTGTCATTGCATTAATGGAGCTGCAATTGAAGAGAAGTTAGCAATAAACTTTCTCCAATATTGGGTTGCACCCAAAAATATTCTTACCTCCGTCACATTGTTGGGCTTGCGCCAATCCAAAATGACTTTGACCTTGGAAGGATCAATTTTCATTTCTCCTCCTCCAACAATATGTCCCAAGTAAACAAGTAAGGTCTTTCCAAACTCACATTTAGACATCTTCAAAAACAAATTTTCTTTCTTTAAGACATCCAAAAAATTCTTTACATGCATAACATGCTCTTCACGAGATTTGCTAAATATCAAAATGTCATCCAAGTAGAAAATCACACAATCATCAAGAAAAGGCCTTAAAACATCATTCATGAATCTAATGAATGTGGCAGGGGCATTGCAAAGTCCAAATGGCATTACCATCCACTCAAACAAACATTTCTTTGTTTTGAAAGTTGTCTTCCAAGTGTATCCTTCAACAATCCTAATCTGATGATATCCACTTCTCAAATCCAATTTAGTAAAATACTTAGCATCTTTCAATTGATCAAGCAAATCATCAATTCTAGGAAGATGATAATGATTCTTTATTGTAATCTTGTTCAAGGCCCTGAATTCTATACACATGCGTCATGTACCATCTTTCTTTGGCATTAAAACAATTGGTGATCCACATGGTGATGTTCTTGGCATGATGATCCCTTTTTCAAGAAAAACTTGGATTTTTTTTTTAATTTCAGCATTCTCCATGACTGACATCCTATACATACCAATGTTTGGAAGAGGACAATCTTGATGCAATTGTATCTCATGTTGGATAGCCATTTTTTGAGGCAATCATTTTGGTTCCTAAAAAATCTCATCATATTAGTTAACTACCTCATATAAATCATATTTCAACTTTGAATCACAACCTTGGAAAGGGTCTTTTTCAACATTGTCTTTGGGTTTGATCATCAAGAGGACAAAATTATTACTAGCATTGACTAATCTCTTCATTTGTCCAGCATTTACAAGTGACAAATTCAACTTCTTTGTATGTGCTCTAACAATGTACTCAACTCCATTTTTAAACAAATGATACTTGTTCTCGTGATGATGAAAGATAGATCTCATATCATATAAGTATGGGCTTCCCAACACAATACCACATATATCCAAAGGAATAACATCAAGATCTACCTCATCTATAAAATTTGCAATGATGGAAAATCTAAGTTTACACCTTCTTGTCACATGTAATTTGGCATTGTCACATATCCATCATAGAGGGTATGGTTTAGGATGTAGAGTAGTTTCCAATTTTAGTTTCTTGACAATGTCTTCAGATATGAGGTTTGCTTGAGATCCAGTATCAAAAAGAGTATCTATCTTGGTATGCTTTGAAATAACCCTTATGTGGAAAAGATCTACTCTTTATTTTTCATGTTGAGTTTCATTGAGGCTACTACTACTTGAAGAACTAGTACTTGCAATAGAATCCTTACCTTGGAAACCCATGGTTGTAATCTTTGTTTCATCACCCGAATCAGAACCTAAATCATGTTGTGTAGTTGCAGCAGTCTTTGGTTTCCCCTTATGGATGAACTTTTTGGGTCTCTTTTCAGGATGAAGTTTCCAACAATGGTCTTCATCATGGCCATCTTTTGAACAGTGTTTACCTGTGAGTTTCTCTCCCTATTTCTTGACTGAAGCATTCTTTCTTCCATTTTTGTTGAACTTCTTCTTTCCTTTGTGTCCATGAACAAAAGGTTTCTTGATTCCCTCTTGAGTTGCATTCCTCCCTCTTGCTTCCAAATGAGTTTCTTGTACACAAACTTCATCTAGACTTCTAGGGTTAAACATAAGTATTGTGTGCCTCAAGTAGTTATGCAATCCTCTAATATATTTGAGTAAATTTTCTTGAGAAGATAAATCTATACCCAAAATCAAATATCTTGTTCCAAATTCTTGAGTGTAGCTTTGAACACTTTTCCCTTTAGCTTGTCTAAAGTTTTTCCAATCCATAATAGGTTTCTACATGTATGCTAATGGATAAAATTTCTTTTAAGTGCAACAATAAAATCATTCTAAGAAGATAAAACTTTACCATATTTCTTCATGTCCTCTTGAGTTTTGGCTTCCCACCAAATGAGTGTTGCACTTTCCAATCTTAGAGAAGAAAGTTGTATCTTAGTTTCATCATCTTTGATCCTTTGTATCCTACAATACACTTCAATCTTACGAATCCAGTTATCCAATTTTTTAGCATTTACCTCTCCATTGTACATAGCCAATTCAAACTTAATATCAAGCTTAAGCAAAGGAGTTTGTAGATGAATGTTACCATGTTATTTTGGAGAATTTGGAGGTGGTTGTGAAATGGTAGAAGAGGTGGAAGATGGAGATGAAGGAGGTGGAGTATCACCATTCCCTTCTTTTCCCTTTGGATTTTTATCACCACTATCTCCATTACCCTTTGGTGGGTTTGAGATTTCACCTTGCAATCTTGCATTTATTTCTTCAAATAAAACTTTCACCATCTCTATCATATCATAGAAAGATTTTTTGAAATTTTCATCCTCTGAAGTAAGAGTTTCATGACTCTACTCATGAGCCATACTTGGTGAATATCTCCTTGAATCTTGAGGTGATTGTGTACTTCTCCTTCTTGATAGTTGAGAACTTGGCTCTACGAGTTGACCTTCTCCTCTTGTGAGCTTCAACCTTGTGAGCTTCAACCTTGTAAGCACCAGAAAACAACACTTACAAACAATCAAACCTTCAAAAACCTATTCTCTGATACCAACTTGATCTAAAAATGAAAAGGCTTGAATCTCTTAAAAATTGCAAGTGAAATGGTATGTTCTTGGGTAATGGGATCAAGTTAGAAACACATAAAGATTAATGAGTTTTTTTATTACTTAATCATGAGCAGCATAAACAAACATAAACAACCATCAAAATACACACATTAACACAACAAAATGATAAAGGAGTTCACCCCTCTCTTGGGCTACATATCATGGTCCAACTTCCAATGGATCATTTTCATTAATGCTCAAAGTGTCAAAATCAATGCTTTACAATGCTCAGAATGAGAAATGGATGGCTTCAGTGGCTCCAGAACATCCAAAAACCCCTAGTTGGGCTCTTCCTGCACCTGGTTTGTGTTGAGCTCTAGTTTTGTTATACTTTCCTCCATACAAATACACTCATCATTACACCTTATCCCCGCATTTCGTCAATAATATATCGCTACTTACACCATAAACCTCCATTATCTCTTATTATTCATCCTATGTGGTTAATACATAATTTTCCATATTTTTAGTTATTAAAAGGATGATTATACAATATTTTTGTCGATGATGGTTTAATCCTATGTTTATATGTCCAAGCAACATGTTATGTATTGTTTAGGTTCTGGTATATGCATTGTCCATGTTCCGATCCCTGTACAGTTCTTACTTCGGTACCCGCATTGCAAGTCATCTGATACTCCAAGTCATCTGGTACCAGAAGGTTCTACAGTCAATCGGTACCTGCATAGTCATCTGTTACCCACACTCCATGTCATCCGGTACCCACACTCCATGCCATCCGATACCCATACTCCACGTCATCTAGTACTCAGTTCGTCTGGTACCAATATTGTGCTCATCTAGTACTCCAAGTCATCCGGTACTCACACTCCATGTCATCCGGTACCCACACTCCATGTCATTTGGTACTCACACTCCATATCATCTGGTACTCGCAATTCAAAACATCCATTACTAGAATGTTCCAGAAACTATCTGGTACCAGAATGCTCCAAGTCATCCAGTACCAGCATCAACAACAGTCTAGTACTAGAAATAATTCAAAATTTTGGAAAGCTTCTAGAGGAAAATCGAGGACGTGGGTTTTTTCCAGAGAAACGTTTACATGTGAACATGTGTGTAATAATTCACCCATATCACACGTGTGGACATCCAGCTCAGGGGGAATGATTCTGCCAAAATTAGTAAAAATCTCAAACTGCCAACTTACACCTCGATTTCTATGCATATGGTATCAGATCTAGAAATTTGAAGATATGGGTTTTGTTTAAAACATTCCAAATTGAGTACTTTATGGGAATTTTTTCAAAATTAGAATTGGTTTATAATATATGGGTGGATCCCTAACTCGGATCTGCCCAAATTACAATAAAACCCAGATTTTTGTGATTTTGCTCAGAAAATTGTAAAATTGGTTTTAACCAAAATCTGAGTTTGGGGGATTTGGTTCTATCATCTCCCTTTGGATTTCATGTATAAATAAGAGCCTCATAGAGCTGAGGAGGATCCATCATTATTATTTAAAATTTGTATTTGGGAGAAATTCATCATATTAGAGAAATGAAATTGATGAGCTAAATGTTGTAATCAAAGATTTTGATTTCTAATAAACAAGAATAGTTCATGGCTAAGATTTGATGCATCATTCCAGTTTCGATCTGAATTAGTCTTTCAGGAGCATGCCTAGGTCGAGTAGGGCCCCTCAATCCGGGTATGTACCTGTTGCTATTTCTTTTGCTAATTAGTTTATGAATTTGATTTGATTTGATTCGATTTCCATGCACTGTGTGTTTCAATTCAACAATTTGATTATTTAATTGGTTTCATGAACAACTCGAATTTATGCCCTTCCACTCAAAGCATCATCATTTTGCATTTAACCTCAATCATACTCCTTTTCCAAGCTTCTAATATATGTGTTTTCATGCTACTCTATTTATGTGTTTAATGATTATTTGATCAACGATTCATTACTTTGTGCCTTGCTTTAATTATGCCCATTCATGCTTGATTAATTTTCCATCTATTTGTTGCTCACATTATTAAATAGTGTTTTTCCTTCCTAGCTATGTCAAATGCATAAAAACATATGTTTGATCTTTAGTTGGATATTTGAATTTGTTTATGAATAGAAGACACAGAAACATAGGTTCAGAACTGCACTTATTATTTACAATTTAGACTGTGTGCCATCCTTCATGATGTGCTTATAGATTGATTACCCATGCATGGGCATTTACATTTTTTTATGAGCATATTTCCCTTCTTTTTTCTTCATTCTTTGCACCCAGAACTTGCACATTAACACACACCACCCATTATGCATCTATTCATTTTCAATCATCTTCTTTCCTTGCTTGGTTGATTGCAAATCCTCTAAGTTAGACAATTGTCACCAAGAATCCATTTCATTTTCTTCAACCATGTTTCTAGCTTTTATTTGATTATGTACATTCAACCTTTTGAGTCAACTATAGAAGCATTCCTCCCTTCTTTATGATTATTCTTTATTGAGTTCTACAATGTACATTGAAAATTCTATGTTCATCTCTTCTTATCCCATCTAACATTCATCTTTCTTGACAGAGTTGGTATTTCTTTTCTATTGCATAAGAATTTCAATTCTTTTCTTCACATCTCTACAACATCATATTTACTTATTCCTTCTCCTTCTTCTCCATGATTGATGCATCCGATTGTGGAAGATTTCAAGTTTAGATTTAATTTGCAGCCTTGTTTGATTTTCTTTTGCTTAAGATTGATTTTAGATTGTTTTCATCAAATTTTCTACAGTTTTCTTTCAGATCGCTTTATTTTCCTATACTTTGGATTCCTTGCACTTTAATTTCCTGCGGTGTGGGTTTGAAGATTGTCCTACCAGCCTTAGATTAGGCTAGACTAGGCTCTGATCCTGCGTTTCCTGTATCTGCACCTCGAAGCTTATGAGCCCCAGCTGATAATTAAATGTGAGAATTAATATTGCATATATTTATCCCAATAGTTTGGCCAAAAACTGAGTTGGAATCACTCCCTGGAAGTTTCTCCCAATTCTTTGTTGTCTTTGCTCACCAAAATGCACCTAGAATGACTAAACCTGGCTCACAAGTGTTTCCCATGCCAAAAACCTAGCACGCACTCGCATCTCGCAAAAAGTGGCATTATGTCGCACCGTAAGCGCACCAACACCTTATTCAGCGAAGGTGTTGATTGCATGAGCTCCATGTGGTTGGGTCCTAGGCGTTATAACCAGATCCGTTGAACTAATCGCACCAACTGGTGGTCGTGTGTGGTGATGACATGTGTTCACAGCTTAACACTTGGAAAATTCCTGCGCTCCCTCTATGGTATGGTCATATGGCAATTTGTAACTAAGGGTTGGGGCTAAGCCCATATCCTTTTCTCCGGCCAGACAAACCATGCATCAAATTAAAATGTTAACCAAAATCATATCGGGTAAGAACCATTGTGTGAGCGAGCTATTAGCCCAACCCCTTGCCAAGTCTTTCCACCTGTCCCCGGAGGTCGTGGTTTCGACCCCCGTGAACAACAAACCAAATTTTATGTATTGGAGGGGGTGCCACGTGGAAGCCCATGTCTGGGCCATGTGGCACCATTCAATTGGTCCCACTCCATGACATGTGTCAAAGCCCAATTGGTCCCAGACATATGTCAGTCACCTGCCACGTCGACCTCTACCACATTATCCTATGCCACATCAACATCTACCACGTGCCAGTACGTCCACCTGCCATGTGTCAGTATGGCCTTGCCATGTCAGTAGTACGGCCATGCCACATCAGCAGTATGACCATTCCACATCAACAGTACATCCATGCCATGTCAGCACTGTACGGATTGTACAATCAAAAAAAAATTCCATGTTTGGCAAAGCTGAGAGAACACGATATCACAATCATACTACATCTGTTTGAACTTGTTCAAGTTTCGTTGGGATCGTGAGGACGCGGCCCACACACGAGTCCATTTTGAAGCAATTCTTAGCATTTTTATTTTGAGCATATTATGATCTGTTGGATCACTTAGTGTCTCACAAGGTCGATCGAGTGGAGTGTTGACTCCAAGGGTCAGACAAACTTTTGAAACTAGTCAAAAGTGAGTGGCACCCTCGGATCATAGAGGTGCATATTGAAGGGCATGTCGCATAAGTAAAAACTTGAGTCAATAAATCTAGGTGACCTAGAAAACATTGAAATGAGTAGACCTTGTTGGATTAAAATAATTAATTAAACAGTGAATTTATTAATTATAAATCCAAATAAAAGTCTAAGCCAAAGTCTAAGTTTAATTAAGGGACTAATTAAAAATATTAAATAAATTAAAAGAATAGAGATAAATCAATTTAAAGAAAAAAGTGAGAAAAAATCTAAGGATTGGATAAAATGCACATGTGTGCATAAAAATAATAAAAGGGATTTTTAAAATAGAAAGACATAAAATATGAGAGAATAGGTGTACACATAGAATAGTATCTAGAGTCAAGCTATTACTAGTCTAACTAGAAGAAGACTCCTAATCCAACTCTAAATAAGATCTAGTTAGGAGACACTCATTAAATGAGAATTTGAGGAACAAATGGACAACTAAGAGCGAAAATAGGAACACATTGGAGAATGTGAGGGAAAATGTATTTTAATTCAATTAAAAATGGTAAGGACTTGTGCAACTTGGGGAGAGTGTGACAAGTGTGTGGGTGAATATTTCTAATTAAATTAACTAAAAAGATAATTAATTGCACATGAGGACATGTGTCATTTGGGATATTTCTATAAAATAAATGGTGTATAAGGAAATGGGGATCACTGATTCTTGGTAAGGTTACGCTGCCAAAATTGTTTTGACTCTGTTTTACTTGTGAGAGTTGGGATACCAAGCTTGTAGAGGGAGTGGAAGATATACCTTGCAAGGAAATCATTGGAGCTATTGTTGTTGGTTTCTTGTGTGTGGCCCCTTTGTAGCTCGGGGGGCTAAGGGGGAAGAAGAGTACTCCTAGCGTTGGTTGGGAGATACCAATAAAGTTTCAGTGATTAGCAAGAGGGAGATCAAAAGGAGTACAAGTCCTTGAAGGACAATGACAACTCTTCGTCTTCATTGGTCCCAATATTTTAAATTATGAAATTGTATTTGTATCATGATTATTTGTATAAATTTAAATGCAATGCAAAATTGATTGTAATTTCTGAAGTTTAATTTGAATTTCGCCATAAGTTGGAGAAATCAACTCCAAACCTTGTTCTCTATACACTTGAACTTTTTATAACTTGAAATTGTGTATGTTGTTTTTTCTGTGAAATTTAATTGTTATCCGAATTTCAAAAGTTCTTGGGTCCACTGTGTAAATTGTTCAAGTCTGGTAACGATAATCTTGATAGGTTGTTCTAATAAAATTCTTTGCAATCAAAATTGTATGTGACATAAATTCCATGTTACAAGTTTTCTTACTGTACACGGATTTGTTCATTGCCAAGGTCGATGGAAATGCGAACAATTATGGTTGTTGTGACGTTTAAAATTTGCATCTTTGTATATTAGTTGTATTGATGTTGTGGATTTAGGTTTGAAATTTCGGCATCTAGATATATTCTTTAATTTCCAACCAATGGATGGATTCAAGACTTAAATTGTATTATAGGCATGATTTATTGCTACCCAGATTTGTATGTTGTATGGTATTGAAATTTTCATTTTGGAATTCAAAATTCCAATTATCTTATTGCCCGGTTGTAACAAAATTTAAATTACCGTTAAGGATTGATGAAATGCTACTACGGTATCGTAGGATTTATTGGTTCACAATCTTATTGATTCCCTGCCAAGAATTTGGACATGTCGAAATTCTTGTAAGCTTGAACTATCCAAAATATAATGTGGATATAGAACTCATCCGCTTGAAGGTTATTTCAATTGTGAATTTATGTTGAGCATTGATGACTGTTGATTTTTTCTTCCATAAATTTTTTACCTTCGAAAGGTCACTGCATCAAATTCGCCCAAGATTCTAAGGTTGACAGTCGTTGTTAAGCAAGCAGTCTTCCTTACGAAAACCTTGGAGCGGTCGTCTTGGATACTAGTTTGCTAACTCGAATGTATTTATAGTCTTTCGATCCTTCATATTGTCAACGAGATAGTCGAACTATCGTCCATCTCTTCCTTAACTCTGAAGTTGTGTAGGTATGAAACATTGATCAAGAATCTGAGTTCATAGTTTGTTTAAGAGTTTGTTTATAGAGTACTTCTCTAACTTTTTGATCATGTCACCCTACCTCAAGTACTCGGATGTCGTGGCCTTTGGATTTGATAATAGTAATTTATCACCTTGTTTTTATGTATTGAATCCATAGTGGGAAATGTAATGGATTCATTTAATGGTATCTAACCTTTACAACAAGAAGTTAAATGCTTATTCGTTACTAAAATTCCATGAAATGATTGCATATGTACAAGTGGATTTAGTATCTAGATAATGATAGAATTTATACTTCCCACCTTTTCCAAGTTAGGATTGAATGTCGATTCAATGTAATTTAACCAAAGATCTCATACAGTTCTTTAGACTAAGTGTATATTGATGGTTACTCTTTTTATTTAGAAAAGAAATTTGTCAATTTTTGAATATAATTATTGTGACATTTTAGGGAATAGAATGTATCGTTTAATAAGATCATTATTGACTAGCATTTTTATATAAGATTGTGTGTTGATTAGGATTAGATAATGTTTGAAGTATGTATGCAAAAGGGTAGAGTTGTGTTTAAGGAAGAGTAAAATATATATATATATGATATTTTCATAAAAAGTAGGTCACTTATTTAGATGATGAATAGTCATTTGCTGTTGAAACCTTTAGAGGAAGAAAGATTTGTGTAGTGTTTAAGGAATTGAATGATTAAATTATGATATGGACATTTTACTTACTGTTGTTAATGTTTGACTAGAGTTGGTTATGGGAAAAGATATCTCCATGTTCCCCAGAACAGTCGCCAGTCCTAAGACCTTAAATGGTCCAAATCAATTGGATGAATCCTGGACTTAAGCGTTGATTATGTGTCTTGGAGGTCCTAACCTTACAGAGTAGGTTGGGTGGGTAAACGTTGTTATCTGTAAGTGACTTGGTTGATCTATGAATAATAATTACGTTGCGTAATGATGTTTTCTGTAGTGAAGTGATGAGATTAGAGAGTGGAATTAGGTTATATGTCAGTAACACTTACCACTTGTTCTTTTTGTTGTTTCAATTTTTTTTACCACTATTGCACTCACTTACTGATGTCGTAACGGAGGGGATGTTACAATAACACACAGCATGACAATCATGTTTATGCAGCTATACCTACTAAATAAAAATGTAAATTTAATTATTTAACTATGCATAACAACAACCAAATAACATACAACAACTTTCAACAACATTCAACCATAAAATAGAGATTTGAATGTGTCTTCCTACTCACAACAAACAAAAATAACTAAGATAAATATGATATTTGAAATATATAACACAACAAATAAGAACAGTTATCTTATGAAAGTACGCAACCCACTGCGGAGGACGAATGTTCCTCCCAACCGTAGACTTGTTATTCCAATTCTAAACAACAAGTCACTCCCAAGCCGGGGCTATGAATCCACAAGAGGTGATGGTCCCTAAGTTTGGCTAATGTCTCAATCTCAATATTAAATTCCCATAGCTAATTCCAATCCATCGCCTCTCTTCTCCACAACCTAAGGGATGGAATCCCCCTTCATTGTTCATAGTTTCTCAGGCCTTTCCCCTCCCCTCAAGGGATTCTAGCATAGACTAGACAAGAAACCTCTTTGTTGGGATGTCAATAATTCTACAGCTACAACACAAATTCATCCAGCAGCTAAATGTGTGCTTCCCTTGACGAATTTTGAACAACACGTCACTCCTAGGCACACAACCTCTTTCTCTATGATATTTCATGTCCAAACAACTGCCAAACATGGCCACAATAATTGTCTTCAAGATTCAACACTCATAAGTCCTTTGTTGTCCAGAAAACTCTAGAATTTGAATGTGTAATTTTGTTCTCCTACCCATACAAATTTTATTTCTTTCTCTTGCTTTCTTGACTTGCACTCTTCCCCAAGTTGATTATACTCAACCCCCATGCTCTAAATAACTATGGGATGTGACTCTCACACCCACCTTCTTACAGGAATTCAATGATTGGGCTCTAAAATACTCAACAAATAATGGAAGACTCATGGTAAGGATAATTTATAAATAAATGGTTTGGGTTCAATAAACATGGGTAAACTATCCCCCCTGGACCCTTTCCCTCTCTTGTGGAAACTTATCCCTCTAATATATACCTATGTCCATTTGCAGTGGGCGACACATTTTATTCATTATATTCAATTTACACCATTTACATATTACATCGCTTGGCCCTTGACCATACGTTACATTTATAATATACATTGCTAATTTTGGGTTCAAAAATGGGGATGTTACAACCATAGTGTCAATAAAACAAATGCCCACTTTTTTCATGTTATGAATATAATGACCATGAATATAAGTATATTGTAGCAACCTTCATTAAACTGATCAACAATGAGTAAGAAATTACAAAGAATATAAACGTAAGTTATAATTAGTTTTTTTTCTATTTTTTTAAGGAAAACAAAACTCAAATTATGAATCTATTAAAAAAGAAAGGACAAAACGGACCCCGTAATATTTCATTATAATCAAAAACCAACTTCAACATCTAGAATGAATACAAGTTCTAATAGGAAAATATATAGACTTAGAAATTCAAGACTTATGGAATTCAAGTTGTCATCACTATGAGTATAACACATTTAATGATAAATTAATCTTTATTTCCACGAAGTCATTCATCCATGCAAGCTGGAGATCGATATTTTTACTACAATTGTCACTAACTAGTTGTATAATAAAACTAAGATAGTAATTTAATTCCACTCAAGTATAAATAGCATCATGGGCTACCAGTTCAAGTCAATAGTGTCTCTTGAAATTTTGGTTACCAATTAATTATGGAACATGGTGAATAACAAAAAGTTGGGTGAGTAGTTGTTGAAAAAAACACAAAATAAAAATTTGGTGCAGATGTTACAAAGCCACACATAAATATATATGCAGGGAGATGAGGAATACTAGAGATTGAGAAAAGCTGCAACATAATTTGGCTTTTACTATCAGAGTACTTGAGAAATGGAGGAATGATATCTTAAAAAGTGATAGGTTTGATACATTCTGATGGTTCTCATAAGTGGAACACATATTCCATCAAAGTCGTCTTCTTGATCTAAGAATGCAAAAGAAAAGTCTCTTGTGGCAGTGATTTCTTCACTTCAAAATAAAAATAGAGGTTCCCCCATATATCTTGATGGGATACGATGGAATATATATTTTCAACCCCAACATTGAGTGAAAAGGTTGCAATTTATAGAGGAAGTCCAGATTCGATCAAGATTGCAACCAAGTTTGATATGCCTATATGGAAATACAATTTTGGTAAACCATCTGATTGAACAAAAACAAAATGGTGAGGGTAAGTCAATATTTATTATTTGGATCGACTTTAACACTTGTTCATTTTCTTCAACAAAGGAAAGGAAACAAGTATCAACTCACAGCTAAAAATTGTAACGTTACATAACTTGCTAATGGAATTTGTTAATTCGTCTAACTCAATGGGCGGATCAAAATTTGATTTTTAAGAATGGAAACTATACACACTGGCATGGATATTTATTTATGCTAAATTTGAATTGAGTTGGATTGTTTGTTGACTCATCTTGCATGCCAATATATCATGAACAATTCTACATAAATAATCTATTTCATGCATGCATGCAAAAGAAATAAAAACAAAACATTGACCATGCAAAAAGAAAAGTATCATTGGTATCTTTGAAGTAAAGTTTATAGATCTTGTACACATAATGCTAAAGAATCAATAATAATAAAAGCAATAATGCA
>ML779122.1:38541-51492 GCA_009831015.1 Picea engelmannii | reverse complement strand
GTGGATTGGGATGGTTGTAGGAAACTAGCTTGTTGTGAGTAGACAATAGACACCCTCAGGAGATGCCCTTTCTTGTAGATTCCTATCCCCAACTTGGGGGTGACTTTTTGTTGATATTTGGAGCAGCAAATCTATGGTCGGGTGGAGCGTCCATCCTCTGTAGCTAGTTTCACATTTGATTTGAAATATGTGTGTTTTATATATGTTTAATATACTTATTTATGGTTTAAATTGATGTCCATAAAATCTGTGTGTTTGAGTAATTACATGTTTCTATGAGTATGTTTAATTAGTTTCATTCGTGTTTATTGGAATTTTTTATATATGCATGGGTGTTTTAGCCTATTGCATGCTTTTTAGTTTATGGTATTAGAAAAATAAATATTATTGTTATGGGTTAGTAGTGGGGATTTTATAGTTTGGTATGAGATTCATAGGTTCAACACTAAACTTGCATGCGCCAGAGTCAACACACTAAAGAAGAGAAATGCAGGGGTGAAATTTCGGTATGCCTACAAATTATTGTCAAAATTTCCCTTAAGAGAAATTGAGGAAATTTCCTAAAATTTGGGGAAGTTGAGCTTAGGGATTAAAAATATTGAATTTTAACCTTTGGTGGAGTAAATTCAGGCTTGAAATTGGATGAAATAGGAATTCTTGAGCAGTCATAGTGAAATTGGGTAAAAATACCCAATTTCTAAACGAATTCATGAAGAATTCATGCTCAAAATTGTTGCTAAGAATATTAATGGTGATAAGTGGAAAAAATAAGAACGAAATTTTGGTCTAGGAAGGTTAAATTGAAAATTTATAGTTTTAACTTAACTAATATGAAAGAGTTGCAAAGAAGCCATGGATGAATTTGGGGAAATTGAGCGAAAACCCCAAATTTCATGGTGAACTCCAAAATTGAATGGTGCCAAAATCATCGAAAGGTTAGGTATGGTGGAATTAGGCTAAGCACAAGGTCGAATGTGTCTCATGGAATCTCAAACCAAATTATTTAGGGTGATTTGTGTGTTAAATTTGGATATTATGCATTATTGGAAAATTTAGATTTTTTCAGAAATTTTAGAAAATTTTTGTACTTGATGAAGTGCAAGCCATGTGGAAAGTGACATGGAAGTGGTGATGTGGACTACCATGGGTGTAGGTCCATGGTAGTAGGCCATAGTGGCATGTTTTCAATACACAATGGAGAATTTGTGGGTCTATAGTGTGTGGTGGTGGGCTCAGGGCTGACGTAGATTCCACAATGGTGAGGGGGTGAGCTTTGATACCATAAGTAGTATCAAAGGTTTTTAAACCAATTTTACAAAGTTTTAAAAACTATGAAAATGAATGTGGGAGTGACATGTAGTTGAGGATGGTTTGGTGGTATCAGACGTTTGTGCGTCATTAATCTCCTTTCAACTAAACCTCCAATATCAATGTGAGTCATCAATCTCCTTTAATCTCCATCGTCTAATCTAGCAGATGGGAAAGTCGAGCACTGGAGGAAAAATGGGTGTAGGATGGGACCCTCCCATTCCCATAGCTAGTATATGGGTACCAATTGGATTCTTGGAATAAGAGGAGGGACCCCTATTCCATCTATAATCAGACGAGGTGGTAGGTAGGTAGTCAAGTATGATGGGGCATGTGATTTATTTTCATAATATAAAATAAAGGTAAGGGAAGGAAAGAGTAAAGAGAGAAGGAGGAAGGTGTTGGAGGTTGATGGGGCAAGCCCCAAGGTGGCCAAGGGGTTGACATGGACTCGCCTCAAGGTTCTACATGGACCTAGAATGCCACATCAACAACCTTGTTAGCAATGATGCCACATAGGAAAAAGTTTTCTAAGTTTAAGAAAAAAACAAGTCTGGAGACAAAATTGTAATTTGGCCATACCAAGAGAATAACAAATCATAATAAGATAATTTTTTATGGTTTTTATCTGCAGTTTCAGGGGCTACAAAAATTTCGAAGAGGGCCACTAGATAATTATGCATCGATTTTCCAGAAAATGCAAATTACAGGGTTTTGAATATCAAGGTCAAGCTTAGTGGTAGGGGAACTATTACTGATGAAATTTTTTACAGTATGTTAGATTGGTCAGATTCCAAGTATTTTGGAGTGGAGATGCAAAAATAGGGTAAAATCCACTATTCCATGCCACTTTTGGGGGATTTTTTGGATTTTCATGAGAGGAAAAGGGACCTCGGATGGAAATTATGGAAAATTTTATGTACTCAACATTTCATGTACTCATCAATCCAATAAACTTTTCTCTATTGATTTTTTGCTAGAACTACACAGTTTGGGAGATAATCGGTTTGGCTAAAAATTCTATTTCTAGAAAAAGGGGTGAAAAGAACAACATTATCATTTACATATTGTTGCATATTTTGACTGGAGCATCAAATATCCAATCTGAGAGTTTCTATGAACTCATTATCATCATTATTATCAATGAATCATACAAAATTATCCTTGGTTGATGATATATTTATCTCTACACGTGATAGAAGTTGGTGTATGAGTTTAATTGCACCTAGAAGTGCACAAAAAGGGGTAAATTCGTAAATTTTAGAAGACTATAATTTTCTTCTTAGATCTTAGAATTGAGAAAGAAAATAGTAATTGGAAATATCTTGGATACAAGAATATATATATGCACACAAAAATGTGAATTGAGTAGTAAAATTCACATGCAATTCAGAAGTAAGATGACTGGTGACCTTAAAAGAGAAAAACATTATGCATAATTTTCCATAATTGTAAATTATTTCTTGTCTAGCAAAATTTTGTTGCATGCATATTTTTGTAGAATTAGAGGTACAAGAAGAATATAATCAGTTACTATATGAGGACTATAGACATAGAGGATTCCCAAGGATATTACAGCCATGAAGTTGATATTATAGGGCTACATGTCAGCATGGGAAATGCAAAGACTGGGTCCAATGGATGAAAAAGTAGGGCAGATCCTATGGAGATGGATGAAACTATGAGAAGATTGCAAAAAGAAGTGTATATTTATAGAGAAGACAATGAAAGGATGATGACATCTCAGGAGGATATGCTACAGAGTCTGAATATGTTGTAGAGACAAGTCAATAAGGATTTTGGCACAAAACAAGTAGCTAATGCTAGAAAATTGGAAGCATCTAGATCTCATGATAGGAGGGATGACTACAGGGGATGTAGGAAATCAAGGAGTGTTAGAAGACATCATCATTCACTAGGACAATTGAATATAGGATCACATGCATGTTCAAGGACAAAGAGCAACCCAAGTGTGTCCCATGTTAGAAATCATAGGAGAAGGCTCGAGTTAGATATTTTTCAAGGAGAGCTCAAGAAGCTCAAGCCACCATTATTTGATGGATAAAATAGAAAGGGATAAGAGGATGAATCCTAGTTTTTGGGAATGAGGAAATATTTCTATTTGTATGACTATTCATCAAAAGTAGAAACTGGAATTGCAACCTACCATCTTCAAGGAAAAGTATCATGTGGTGGGATCAACTCAAGCAAGTTAAGCACGTTGATGAGAAGAGGATCTCATGGAGGAATTTCAAGAGACATTTCCAGCAACAGTACTTGTTAGACAAATATTATGACAAGAATATGCAAAATTTCTTTTAACTCAAGCTTGGAAGCATGAAAATGGATGATTATGAGAGGAGATTCCTTGAATTGTTGAGGCATGTTGGCTTCATAAAGGATGATAAAGTAAAAATAAAAATATTTTTTATTGGGATACCTTATTTTTACAATGATAAAATTTATTTTGATTATCCCAAGACCTTGGATGAAGCCATAAGAAAAGATAAGTATCTTTATGAACAGGGCAAAGGAAGGTCAAGTTTTCAAAAGGCTTGGGATGACAAGAAGAAAGGAAAAATGGAGAGAAAAATAAAGGTTTTAAGCCATTATTTTTTCGAAACAACTCTCAAACATATAAGCAAGGACAATCAACACAAAATGAGTCAAGGATGACAAATTCATTTAGGAAAATGCCCAGACAACAACCCATAAAATGTTGAGGATGTGAGGGAGACCACTTGTATAGAGATTGACCTCACAAAGGATGAATGATGAGGACTATTCAAAATATTCGGGAGGATAATGAAGTTGAGGACATGGGAAAAAGCATGGCAATGATTTATGTAGCCTTGTATAACAAGAAAGTAGAGTACTGATCTCTTATGATTGAAGTAAATGGTAAGATTGATAATCATCCCATAGCCATTTTAATTGATTCTAGAGCTATCCATAGATACATAAATCCTAATCTTGTTGAAATATTTCATTTGCAAAGAAGAAAACATAAGAAATCTAGGTTGGTTCAACTATCCATCGGAGCTAAGATAAGGATTAATGAGTTGTTTAAGGATTGTCCAATGGACATAGATGGACTCAACAAAAAGGCATATTTGAACATCATACCTTTGGGTTCATTTGACTACTTAACTGGTATGGATTGGTTGGACAAGCATCATTTTGTCCTACAAAACTAGAACAAGGAATTCAGTGTTGATATTATGGTAGTTGCGGGAGGTATTTAACTCCACGTGTAACCTTGATGAGAATAGAGTATTCCAGGAAGCAAGAAGTAACCCTAAAGCATTGAACATAACCCTAGAAGACAAGTTGGCTCAGGGAAATAATTAATATTAAGTATTTAGTCTCGAGAATGAGAAGTCAGCCCAGACAACTCAGGAAACAGTATAAATACAAGTAGCCAGACCTCATTTTGTACACACTACTCAGAATTACAGCTAGGAAGAAGTGCGCACTGCAGGAACTAGGCTAGTGTGCAAGTTTGGGGAGCAGTTGTAGCCAGCAGCTACCGCAATCTGGTTTCCTGGTTTAGGATCAGACTTTTTGTTGGTTATGGTTGGACTTTTTGATCAGTCTTGGTTATCTTCATGCATTAGCCTTGGTTGGATATTGGTTTTCTTCCGGAATCATTCTTTGTCAAGGTTAAGGTGCTCGGGGGTGGCTTCGGCCTATGGTTGGGTGACAATATTGCTATATTCTCTATGGTTAAACGAGCACATCCAATATTCTAGCAGGTTATGGGTCCACACTATCTTTGGATAGTCTAACTGTTGGAAGATAGATTGGGAGGATTTGCTCAGTTACAATTATAGTTGCAGCCAGTTTTTATTGCAGCAATGAAACAATAACCCTCTCGTTGAGGCACCTTAAGTGAATAGATTGACCTAATTTATAGATAGCCTAGTGTGCCTTAGCCTAGCGCACCTCCTGGTACTCTCAGCAAGCCAAGACATCAAGTTTGACTTTTTGGTCAAAGTCAAAAGTTGACCAAGTCAAAGCAGTTATGACTTACTCTATGAAGTCAAAAAACAAGTTAGAAGGGGCTTCTAACTTCATAGCATGGAAGACAAGGATTGACGTCATCCTTGCCAAAAATAAAGTGTTGGATATCATGAAAGGAAAGATCATGGAACCACAATTCTAAGAAGGAAAAGAGAAGGAACCTCAGAATGTTGCATTTATGGAGAAGTTCAAAGACAATGACATAAATGCCATGAGTATCATAGTGGACTCTATAAAATACCATGTGATACCCTACATCTCCCATCTTGACTCATCTAAGAAGATGTACGATGCCCTAACAAACTTGATCTTCTCAGTCAAAAACATTAGACATGTAATGAGTCTGAAGAATGAGCTCCGTGACAACTTCTGTTTCTTGTCAAGCAGAAGAAACAAAAGTTGTGATGAAGAAAAATGTATGAAAGACTTATGAATAGAAGCATTGCGAGATTTGGAACTAGAGGTTCTCCTAGATGGAGGGAGAAGACTATGATGATTGCTTGTTCTAGTAAACCAGACATACCTCTACATGAGACATTATATCTTCTGCAATATACATGCGTTGGAGTTTACATCAGATGAATGTAAGGAATGTTCTCCTCAACAGAGTAATTGGACAAGAAGTGTATGTAGAGAAACCTCAAGGTTTTGAGGTATACTAGAAAGAGACTCTTGTATGCAGATGGAAGAAGATATTGTATGGATTCAAACAACTTGGTGCAGATCCTACAATGCACAGCAGAAGCGTGGTGAAAATGTTCTATCAGAATGGTTACTCAGAAGTCCAAGATGATGGTTTGCTAATCCATGACAAACTCTCATGATGACAGAAGAGGTACCACTTGGATATGTTTCGATTTGAGCCTTTCCACAATGTTACGAGCTAGCAGGAAACAAAAGAGTTGAATCCAACTATGATATACTATAATGATTAGAGATATATGAAGCATTCAAAGAAAACTAGTGTTCCAGAAAGACCGAAGTACACTGATATCACGAATTACATTCTTCATGATGAGGTCCATAAAGGAGAAGTGGTTCTCCAATATATATCCATAGATGAGCAGATAGCAGACATTTTGGTAAAGCCTATGTCCAAGATCAAAAAAAAAAAAAGTTTGCGTACTCAAGAATTAAGTTGGAGCTCGTGGAGATGACTTCCTTATTGAAAAAGATATGCATCCCAGGCTGGGAGGGAGCACTGATGTGTTATCGATTTATGAACAATCATTTTTCAGTTCGAAAAATGGTCCAGGATGAACAGTTCCTTTCCAGTTCAAAAAGTGGTTTGAGATTTCTAATGGACATGCATTTTCCAGTTTAGAAAATTGTCAAGATCGAACTATCATTTTCGTAATGAAAATGGTTCGATGAATTGTTGATGTACCATAGACAGTGATTCCCCTTCTGTCCAGTGTGGGGGAATGGTCTAAGACAGTCTTTCTTCTTGGCAGTCACTCTCAGTAGTGGTCAATAAGACTGGTTTGCCTTACCGGATAGTCATTCTTTCGAAGCTCACAGTTGTGAGTAGTTTCGAAGAATGGTCCATTTTGGAGGTTGGTGCAGAACAGTCATTTCCTTAGGAAATGGTCCAGACATTCATTCCCTAGGGAAGATTCATTCTCTCTAGGATGCACTTTGTTTAGTGCCAGAGGAATGGTCTAGGTTCAGCAATTAAGGACATGCATTCCCTAGGGTAGACTCATTCTCTCCAGGTTGCACTTTGTTTAGTGTCGAAGGAATGGCCCAAATAGGTGACTGGTCCAGGTTCAAAAATCAAGACAGTTATTCTTCTATGCTTGAGAAGAATAGTCCAGTAGATCATGACTGATGTTTTACCTTCTGAGGGCAGATGCTCTTCCAAATATCACAGATGTGAGTGGAAGAATGGCCCAGATGACTCAGTTTATATCATGACATTGTTTTTCTATGCAGGTTGATATCAGATGATATGATTTCTATGGAGACTATATGTCTATGGACAGTAGATGTATGCTACTGTGGTGGATGTGTTCCACTGGTTGTGACTATGTGTCATTGATTAAGTAGTTGTGTGTTTCTTGGTGTGGTAGTGTACCATTGGATTGTAGTTGTGTACTACTATGGATAGACACATTTGTGTTCTATTGAATGGCATCGTTCTGATTTCCTTGTAGACTATCAATAGTGTTGAAAGTGATTATCAGCTAGATGGATGATCAGTGGACTGATGGATAGACATTCTCCAGACGAAAAATGATCCAAGACATTTATTCTTCTAGGGCATATGCCTGGATTAGAAGAATGATTTTTGTATCACTCCTTGGAGTGAGTGACTATTCAGCATCATGTCTGATTACTCAAATGGAGTATGGTTTCGAGAGATTATGTAATTGATGTTGTTAGATGACACTGACGGTGACGATAGTGCTCGTGATCTAATCATGAGATAGTCTGTATGACTATGATGATGCTACCAGTTGAATGGTATGTTTGTTCTCAAGACCATTGCCTTCAAATACCTCCCTAGCTAGGAGGGAGTGTTGATATTATGGTAGTTGCGGGAGGTATTTACCTCCACATGTAACCTTGACGAGAATAGAATATTCTGGGAAGCAATAATTAACCCTAAAGCATTGAACATAACCCTAGAACACAAGTCGGCTCAAGGAAATAATTAATATTAATTATTTAGTCTCCAGAATGAGAAGTTGACCTAGACAGCTCAGGAAATAGTATAAATACAAGTAGCCATACCTCATTTTGTACACATTGCTCAGAATTACAGCTGGGAAGAAGTGTGCACTGCAGGAATTGGGCTAGTGCACAAGTTTGGGGAGCAGCTACAGCTGGCAGCTACCACAATCCAGTTTCCTGGTTTAGGCTCGAAATTTTTGTTGTTTATGGTTGGACTTTCTAATCAGTCTTTGTTATCTTCATGCATTAGCCTTGGTTGGCTATTGGTTTTCTTCTGGAATCATTCTTTGTCAAGGTTAAGGTGCTCGGGGGTGGCTTTGGCCTATGGTTGGGTGACAATATTTCTATATTGTCTATGGTTAAATGAGAACATCCAATATTCTAACATTCACTTGTCTTTATTCAAGGGCATCAGGAAAAATTTCAAGGCATTCCAAGGCCTAAATCTATTAGAGAAATTCCATCCATGCAGTTGAAGAAGAGTTTCAAGAAAGGATGTCAGATTTATGTATCCCATATGGAAGAGGAAAAAAAATATAAAATGCCAAGTGTTGAAGACCATCTAACCTTGAAATATGTTGAGGAAGCATTTGGGAAGATACTAGGGTTGGCACCAAAGAGAGACATTGATTTCTCCATTGTTTTTCCCAAGAGTTTTCATGGTGTCCAAGACTCCTTATAGGATAAGCACATTAGAGTTGAAGGAATTAGAGATTCATCTTGAAGAAATTTTGAATAAGGGGTATATACTCCCAAGTGTGTCACCTTAGGGTGCCCCAATGCTCTTTGTCAAGAAGATGGAATCTTAAGGATATGCATTGATTTCAAAAAACTGAATAAGGTTACAATAAAGAAAAAATATCATTTGCCAAGGATTAATGATCTATTTGATCAACTAAAAGGTACAATGATCTTTTCTAAAATTGACTTAAGGTTAGACTATCATAAAGTGATAATAAAAAGGGAATATATTAGCAAGACAACATTCAAGAAAAGATATGGACACTATGGATTTGTGGTGGTTCTATTTGGAATATCAAATCCACCAGTTGTCTTCATATGTATGATGAAACAATGTTACCAACTTAATGAGAACTCTCCATAGTTCTCTTTTTTTAGAGGTCTCTTTTAGTGGCTATTTTTACCCTCGTTTCAAAAGGTGGTGCTACTGATAACACCCTTTTTTTTTGGCATTTTTTTTTACATTTTTCATTTTTCTATCTATAATGTATCAACATTTTTTTAAATGTATTATTTTTCAATTGTTTTCATTTTTTCCTAAAATGTTTCTTTCTTTATTTTCTTTTAAATGTTGATTTTTATTATTTTTCCAAAAAAAAAATCGATGTTAAAAAATAAAAAACATATCATTTGTCATTTTTTAACAATATTAAAAATATTGTTAATTCACTCTAGCTCAATCGGTTAAGGTGTTGGTTTAGTTTGCTAGGAGACCCGAGTTCAATACCCTTATGGTGAGTTTAGTCAAGAGGAGACACCCAAAAATCCATCCATGTTAAGGGTTGGTACGGTCCAGGTTGGGTGCGACAACTATAACTTATCAATAAATTGAGCCTAATTTTCAAGGACATCTTAAAGATAATCAATGTTATCATATATATACTAAATTCATTATCTTCAATAGGAACCTCATCATTTTCTTGGACATCATTATGTGCTTCCATTGTGTCAAATTTTATATTCTAGGGGTCTTTGATGTCTACAAGTTTTCCAAAGTGATCATTTCCAAATAACCATTTCAATGATGGATGAGGTTATTAGAGATTGTTCCCACACATGATTCACTAAAATCTATTTTCCTCAAACCAACTTCTCGCATTTTATTTGAAAGAGATTTAACAACATTAATTCTTTGTTGAATAAAATCATATTATAGTGTCATTTTTAATGGATATGCAATTTCTTTATTTTGTAAGCAACACGCTAATGTTGTACCTAATCAACAAATACAAAATAAATAATTAGGTAAAATAGTGTAAGCAAAACATAAATAAAAACTAATAAAGAGTAGAATCTCTCTCTCTCTCTCTCTCTCTCTCTCTCTCTCTCTATATATATATATATATATATATATATAAACCAATATAAAATATAATATATGCATCTATTACATATCATAAAAATTAATAACATTAAAATATATAATAATAATAATAATCTAATTTTAAGGTCACAGCCAAGCCATACACCAAATTGATGTATGAGACCTCATTGTTTATGGGACTAGGGAACCCCTCCACACAGCTATGGAGGTATACATACCCTACCCCCCTTTGGATTCATAACATACTTACAACATCAACATATACAATATACAATAATAACAATATAATATAATTATACAAAACATAAATAATAAATACACAACACATAAAATACCACAACATAATACATAATCATTTATACATACTAACATAATATATATAATAGATTATAATACATATATTACTATAAATATATAATACACTTATACAATTATTATATACATACACTATACAATCATCACTATATATAATATAATCTATACACATATATCACATACTATACATTATAATACACATATCATATCTATAATTAAATATTATCAATATTAAGTAACACACCACATATATACATAAAAACAATATTTATAACAAATACTTAACAACTGTTGGAGATACTTCACACACACCTAGCATTTATTTTTCCTAAGGTTTTTCCTATGTTTATTAGTCATTATTCAGTCTCTTATAGTTTAGGGACAATATTCCTCTAGGAGAATATTCTCTTCAGTTCACACTTCAGTTTGATCAATTGAGTGGAGTCTAGATGCCACATTGGGATTATCACCATGTAGCATTGGGATCATCACCAGCTAATGTGCATTGTCCTTGGGATCATCACCAGAATAGTGTATTACTCATAATTCCATGATCTCCTCCTCACTTCACTTTGTTTCAGTTAGTTAACTGAAGACTGAGAGACTAGTTAACTCAGACTAGGTGCCAATTCACTCCCGCAACTGCCTGAGATACTAGACTAGGTGGCAGTTTACTCCTCTAACTACTGGTGTGTCCAAATCACTCTAGACCATCACTATGGTGCATTGTATTCTCCCCCAGTGCGCATTAGTTGAGTTATACAGAGTATATCATGTGTAAATTATCATTCATTCATTTGGTTAATGAGAGTTCTTCCATTCTTTCTCTCGTGCTTCTCTTTTCTCATATTTTCTCTGCAAATTGTGTATGTCATTTGATAGATATATCTATCCTTTGCAGGTTCAACACATTTACATGGTATTACAGATGAAGGAATTCTAGGGAAAAGACACACCAAATTTTTTTTGCAGGTACCGAAGATTGAAGACAGCGGAAAAAAGGAATTTACAAAAGAATTCATTCTTACACCATACAATTTCTTTGCATGGAAGGAGAAGATGATAATGCATCTTCGAGGCAAAGGATTATATAGGTTAACCAATAACAAAGAAACTGAACCAACATCGGCCATATAAAAATCCAAGTATCTAAATCGAATGGATGAAGCATTTGGAACTATTTGCAGTCTCATTTCTCCTAAACTCCTCTTTCACATATCTTCCTGTAAAACTCCCAATGAATCCTGGACCACCATGGAAGGGATTTTTGGAAAATAGGACGAGATGAGGGGACACATGCTCGAGATGGAATTGCTCACTTTGGATCCAAAAGCCTTCGACAACATCCAATATTTCTTTACCAAATATAAGGATTTGTTGTTGCAACTCAAGGCTTGCGGGGTTGATAAATATAAGGAGGAGAAAAAAGTGGTTCTTACCATTCTCTCCAAACTTGGTCCAAAATACTCAATGTTTGTATCTACATTTCATTCAGTTAGGCTCGCCTCTGGAGCCACATGGACGATGCCCTCTCTTGAGGACTTTATCGAGTCTCTGACACAAGAGCTGAAGAAGCTCATCAATATGGGAAAAATCAAAGGCCCAAAGGTGCATGAACTTATTAAGCAATATGGTAGCGATAATCAATATCAAAAATATAAAGATAAAGAAAAAAATGAAAGCACATACAAATCCAAAGAAGGAAGGGTACTCAAAACCCTTCAATGATGCCTCTGGATCCAAAGGTGGAAAGGGAAGAAAAGGGGATAAATGCACTTACTACCATAAATGATTCCATCCAGAATCTGCATGTATGCAGAAATAGATAGATCTCATGTCCCAAATACTTCATCAAAACAACCTTGGAGATCACATCCCCGGGGGTGCCAAGAAGAAGAAGTCAAAAGATTAGAATCCCAAGAAAGGAAATTCTAGACATGCTTTGATTGCCATAAACTCCTCTCCTGGTGCTTGGATCGTAGATTTAGGAGAATCAAACCACATGGATACAACAAAAGAAGTATATTCTTCATTGGATGCATGCAAAGGTCCTCCTATTCTGATGGGGGACAACTCTCTAGTCAAGGTCTTTGGCAAAGGAAGAATTGAACTCACAAATGGAAGCTTCGAGAATGTGCTACACGTTCCCAAACTTTTCGTCAATCTTCTCTCCGTATATCAGATGAAAAACTATGGCACCATAAAGAGAGTCATATTCACACCTGATGCAGTGGATATCTATAATATGCAAACCAATTCTAGGGTTGCTATCGGTGAGGTAAGTCATCAATATAGACTTTACACATTTTTTGAATTTATTGAACTAGATTCTACATTACTGCTTACCCATGTTGATGAAAGCAGTAGGATATGGCACAAAAGGTTTGAGAATTTAAATTTCATATATATGCAATAGCTTAGAAAGTAGGGAATGGTTGATGGTCTACTTGACATCCACTTCTCCAAAGGAATTTGTGAGGGATGTGTTCTTGGAAAACACCGTCAAGAGAAATTCGACAAAGGAAATACTCAGAAGGATTCATTTCCTTTATATTTGATCGATA
>ML779122.1:17128-29722 GCA_009831015.1 Picea engelmannii | reverse complement strand
TGCATGGTTTTTAGTTAATGGTATCAGAAAAATTAAATTTATTTTATGGGTTAGTAGCGGGGGTGCTACAATTTGTACTAATGCAAATGCATAATGTATGTATGTGTAGCTAGCGTACACATAAATTGTATATGTATTAATGGCAACCGAGAATTGCTTCTAGTGCATAATTCATGTATGCTCACAACCAAGTAAGTTGTACAATAAATCCAATAATGCATCATTTAGTAATCTATACTAACATAATTACAATAATTCACCAATCAGAACAATCCAATACAAATTGAACATTACACCAAGATCATCATAAATGAATTAAGAAATCATTCAATAAACAAAATAGACTAAATAAGGCACTAAGTTTGCATTTCTAATTCCCAACAACATTCTCAACTACACCAATTCACCATTCCTCCCTAGACTACTTCCAACTTCCACATCATATATTTTCCTCTATTGGACTATGTTGAAGTGTCAACTACATTGACCACCTAACTCTAGATAGAACATGTAAGCGGAAGTGTCAACTATCTTGACCAAGCTTCCCTAGCAAGCAAATTGTACTTGCCATCACACATCTAAGGGAGTATGGTTTAACAAAACCCTCCCATAACTCCAAGTTTTTTAGGATAAATGTTGGGCAATACCTCCACCTCTCTTGATATAACTAGGGTCGACACCCCGTCATTGACCATATTGTGGTGTTGTTATCGTTCTTAGATATTTGTCATCAAATACCAATTTGGAAAACTGTGCTTCCTATAAAACCTGCAATTGCCCAAATATCATAGCAATTTATTGAACCAATTATTAAATAACATAATAATGCTTCCTAGCATACCATTTCTCTTTTGATATCCATGATATCTATGTCACTTTAGTATCACATTAATTTGCTTGTCACTTAGCCCATTCAACTCGTCGATTAGTTTACCAAAACACAAGATCATGCATAACCATATAACTGTGTGTGCCTGTGTGTGTGTGTGTGTGTGTGTGTGTGATTTATGTGTTACTCATCGACAATGGTGTGAGACAACTAGTTTATTTATCATGTGAATGGTACATATTGATTCATTTCAACTTAATCTAAAATGGCATCCATGTACCAAATTCTTTCATTTAAAACTTGCATTCTAGAAGCAAATGACACAACATCCATCATTAATCACATAAATAATAACTATTAATAACATTCGCATATATGTAGATCCACATGTCCATATAATAAAGTCTCACCATTCTAATAGAGTTCCACAAATAATAAGCAAGGAAACAAAAATAGTCCATAATGTAGTTTAGTTGGCTAAAGTCAAAATGGGGCATTACAACCACCATCCAACGTTTGGTCCTCATTTCCACAACCCTTCCAACTCCTTAAGTGTGCATTATTAAATATTTATCTATCCATTGTCTTCATCACCACTTCCTTTCTCTAACAAACCTCTTGCACTTTGTAATGTTCCTGACTTGGCTAGTCTAGGAAACGATGCTAATGTGTGTGTAGGATTAATTGTTTACAACATATAAATGATCATACAAATAACAAATGTGACAAAACACTGCAAAGTTTATATTATGATATCTCCGCGGAGTACAAATGTCGAATGCGGATGAATAAAAATGAATCACTTGGCTAGATCAAACAACAAAAGGATCTTAGCCGGAATAAAATAAGAAAACTAAATGATAATAATCGATAATAGATGAGCATTGCAGGATCAATGGATGAGTTGGAACTATGGCATCTCACACGGTAATTGTTGTAAGTTCGAAAAGTTCGCCCTGGTGGCTAAACCTCTTGGAATGGCCTGGAAATTGTACCAAATGGTGCGCCCTGCTCTAGCTCTCAGTCCTGGTGACTGGCCGACCCCTCTGCTGGTGTGTCTGGACCCTGGATGGATCCCCCTGGGGAAATGCGCCCCTCTCTCACTGGAAAATTTCTCCTTAGTGATTCCACTATAGGAATTGGATGAGATGTATCTCAAAATGATCGTCTTGGCCTACTGTGAAATGGGTTGGAAGGGTTTCTCTGAATTTGATCTAATGATCGCTCGGGAACCCCGAATGTGTCCGCCAAAAGTGTCGCACTCCCAAGTCTGAAAAATGTGCCCCAGATGATTTCTCCATTGGAATTTGACGAGGAACCAGGCGAAAGATGTGTCTTGCCTTCCTCTCAACTGGGTCAAAGGGGAATCTCTGAACTCTCCATGCATGGGACAAGTCGATCCACTGAACTCCTTAGAATTTGCACCCTCACCCTGGATAAGTGTGCCCTTGCTCCTGGAACCTATGTAATTGTTGCTAAAGAATGATGGAAGACCTATGTGATCTTCCTAGTGACTAGGGTGTGTCTCTCAACACCGAAATCATCCAACTGGTGTCTTCCTCCTGGAATCCACTGACCTATCTCTCCTGAGATGCGCCTCTCTCCTTAATGACAAGTCAAAATCTGCATAATAATGAATTAGTTCATTGACCCTTCTCTTATAGATTTTCTAAACCCTAATTCACTGTTGAAGCCCTAATTTGTTGTTGACTTCTAATTTTATCTCTTCTATTCTATTTTTAGCTCATATTGGCTTAGAAGCACTTTTAACCACTTTTAGCTCAATGTCACTTTCTGAACATAACACCTTTGACTGGAGTGACCTTTAGTAACCCTGTTTACCCCTTTTCTGGCCCTGGAAGTTTAGACCATTAATCCTCCTCTATGTAGCTCCTATTTGGAAAGGGACATTACAGTCATCCCTTCCTGAAATTGCCTGTCCTCAAGCAATACCAATCCAGGGTGTTACAACACCTGCTCGTTCTCCCAAGTAGCGTCCTCTACTAGAAGCCCTCTCCATCTAATCAACCACTCTTTGATGACCCTGCTCCTCATTTTATGCTCCCAAAACTCCAAAACCTCCTCCGGAACCAACTCCAATTGTCCCTCCTCATCCAAGGGGGGAAGCTCCTCTGATGTGCTAATGAATTTTCCCACTGCTTTTTTTAGGCAAGATATGTGGAACACGTTATGAATCTTGCTCCCCTCTGGAAGCTCTAGCTCATAAGCAACCTCGCCTACTCAATGCATGATCCTATAAGGGCCATAAAATCTGGGCTTCAACTTCTCGGCACCAGTCTTCTTTAGAGATGATTGTCTATAAGGTTGGAGTCTCAATAAAACCAAATCCCCAACCTCAAAGCTACGCTCTATCCTGTGCATGTCCGCACTCATCTTCTGTCAATTTTGTGTCATCTGCAGGTTCTCTTTCAGCAACTTGAGAATCTCTTGACTCTCTATGATCCAATCCTTGGCCTTGGGAGCTCTGCTCTCCTCGAAAACCAAGTCTACCAAAGTGGGAGCATCATATTCATACAAGGATCGGAAGGGTGTCATACCAATGGACATGTGAAAAGTGGTGTTGTAGCAATGCTCTCCTAAATGTAGCCACTTGACCCATGTTCTTTGTTGTCCTCCTACATAGTTCCTCAATTATCCTTCAACCCACTTGTTGACAATCTCGATCTGCCCATCTGTCTAAGGGTGATAGTTGGTGTTGGGTGTCAGCTTTGTCCCCACCAATCGAAACAACTCTCTCCAAAATGTCCCCATGAACCGACTGTCCCTGTCACTGACGATGTTCCTTGGCAACCCATGAAGTCTGAAGACCTCCCTGAAGAATAGCTCGGCTACCTGAATTGTGTTGTACTCTGTCGGTATGGCATAGGAGTGAGGAAAATTAGTCAATCTGTCGACCACTACATAGATACAGTCCTTACCCTGGACCTTGGGTAGGCCTGTGATGAAGTCCATCGATATACTCTCCCACTTCTACTCTTGAATGGGAAGTGGTTGAAGTAGCCCTGTTGGAAGAGCATGCTCTGACTTATTCTACTGGCAATTCACACACTCACTGATCTGTCTCATAATGTCCTATTTGAGGCCTTTCCATGGGAACCTCTCCCTGATCTGTCTGTAGGTTTTGAAAAACCCTTGATGGCCTGCTAGTGGTGAATCATGAACTGTTGTGAGGATCTTCTTCTTGAGCCCCAAATCTGGCACCAAGTAGACTATGTCCTTGTAGAATATGACATCGTCAATGACCCTATACATTTCATCCTGTATCTTCCCATCCATAACCTCACAAACAAACTTGTTCCTGGAATATTCCACTAACAAATGGGATTTCCACTCTGCTGAAATCTCCATCAAAGAACATGTCACAGGTCTCCTCAATAGTGCATCGGCCACAATGTTCTTCTTCCCCTTGACATACTCTAAGTCAAAGTTGAATTCCTGTACCTTCGTCGCCCATTTTTTATGGTGCTCACTGAGGTCCTTCTTCTTAAGGAAATACTTCAAGCTATTGTGATCTGTCTTGACCACAAATTTGCTGCCCACCAAGTATTGTCTGAATTTGGTCAAGGCATGCATGATTTCGAGCATTTCCTTGTCATAAATGGAGTACAACCTCTCGGTATGACTGAGCTTCCTTCTCTCGAATACATTGGGGTGTCCTCCCTGCATCAAAACTGCCCTGATACCCTCATCGGATGCATCACACTCTAGTACAAAGGGCAAGGTGAAGTATGGTAATGCCAACACTGGACAAGTGCCCATGACTTCCTTCATGTGATCAAAGGCTTTATGTGACTCCTCGGTCCAGATGAAAGCCCCATGCTTGATAAGATCCATTAGCAGTGCTCCAAGCTGAGAAAAACCCCAGACAAACTGCTTGTAATAGCTACACAGCCTGAAGAAACTCCTCAACTTTGTCACATTCCTAGGCATTGGCTAATCCAGAATGACCCTGATCTTCTCCTGATGCACTTGTAACCCCTGTACACTGATGATGTGGCCCAAGTAAAGTATCTCTATCATACCGAACTCCCACTTGTACTCTTTGGCATATAATGATTGTGCCTCCATGATGCTCAATACCTCATCCATGTGCCTAATATGCTCTTTCCATGACTTGTTGTAGACCAAGATGTCGTTGAAGAAAACCAAGATTGATTTCCTCAAATGATCCTTGAATATGTGGTTCATGCAAGACCGGAATGTAGTAGGTGCATTGGTTAGCCCAAATGGCATAACCAAGAACTCGAAATGTCAAAAGTGACATCGAAATTTCGTCTTCTCTGTGTCCTGCTCTCGGATGTTGATCTGATGATACCCAGAGCGTAAATCAATCTTTGAGAAGAAAACTTCCCCATGTAGTTCATCCATCAATTCATCAATGTGCGAGATAGGATATCGGTTCTTGATGGTTTTCTTGTTCAAGGCCCGATAATCAATGCACATCCTCATGGTGCCATCCTTCTTCAGAACTAAGACAACAAAAGAGCCGAATGGGTTGTTGTTCGGTATGGTGTGTCCCATCGCTAGCAATTCCTTGATTTCTTTCTCTATCTTATCCTTGAACCTCCTAGGATTACGATAGAGGGGTGTGATCATAGGTTTGGCCCCCTCCTCCAACTTAATGGTGTGCTAAAATCCCTTGTCAAGTGGTCTTGTTGGTGGAATCAACCCAAAAACCTATTGATGTTGTCCCAACAAATTCCTGATCTTTGTATGATATTGTTTTCGATCCTCTGAATCCTTCTGCATAGTGATCAAGCACTTTGTTGCATATGCTACCTCCCCATGTATGAATATCCTCTCCATCCTCTTGGCTGAAACTATCCTGGGTGCTCCTGTCGACATACCTCTCAGAACAACCTTCTTCCCATCACGGTCTCTGAACCCCATCTCCAAGATTTGGTAATTGGTGGTGATTTTTCCCAAGGTGATCATCCACTAGACTCCCAACACCACATCTTTGTCAAATAGGTCAACCACATAAAATGTGTCTCTCACTGTTTAGTTGCCTAACTTTATCTCCAAATCTGGAACTTTGTCTAGATACTCCACTATGTGGCCATCTTCTACTACAACATCAAACCCCTCAAGCTCCTCTGTCTGAATTGCTCGTCTCGATACCAATGATGTGTCAATGAAGTTGTGGGTGGCCCCACCATCTATAAGGGCTATTTCTTGTTGCCCCTGAATAGTCCCTCTGATCTGGAGGGTATCATACTTGGGAACACCAGAAAGGGTTGCTATGACTCCTCCCTTTGTTGGTTTATGTCTGTTATCCTACTCAGGCGGCTATGGAACTACCGGAGGGTGGGCTCCTGCCAGTGTTAGAGGTCTATGGGGAGGTTGATCCTCTGCATGTGTTGACTCCTCCTCTAAGCTAGTGGATCCATTGTCCTGCTCCTCCTCCTCACTATCCACATTGTCTGTTTCCACCTCAATATAATGAATCTCTCCCTTGTCCATGCACCTGTGGCCTGGGACCCAAGGGTCTCTACAATTGAAGCAAAACTTCTTCCTCATAAGCTCTCGCCTCGTCTCATCATCCAGCTTCTCCTTGCCCTTCCAGTCTCTCTGGAATGGCTTCCTGTCTCGATCCTTCTTGGGTACGAAGGGTTTGGAAAAGGGTTTATTCTTTGGCGCGAAGTTTGACAAATCTTGAGTGTGTAGGATGGTATCCTACAAGGTATGAGCCTGTATGCCTTCACCCATCCTCTCAAAGGCTCTGTGAGTCCCTCCGTGACTAACATGATTAGCCTAGGATCTGATATATCTGTCACTACCACTGCTACCTGCTGAAACTCCGTGATGAATGCCTCAGATGTGACAGTTTGTCTCAACTGGGCTAGATCCCTGAAGTGGATCTTGGGATCCCTCTTGTCAAACTTGTCCATGAGTCTCTCTGTGAACTCCATGTAGGAGGTGATGTGATTGTGACCCAACATCACCAGTCCATTATGCCACCACTCGTGTGCCTCACCCTCCAAGTGTAGGGTAGAAAAACTAATGGCCTATGTCTCGGTCATCTGGTTGAGCTTGTAGTATGTGTCTAGATTTTGTACCCAAGCTCTGGTGGTGCATTTGGATGATTCGTCAAAAGAAGGTATGGTGAGTTTACCAACTTTCCAGATGAAATCAATATTATTCCCTTGCTTCTATTGTTGTCCTCCTCTTTGTGGTTATCTAGGGCGGTTCTTGAGTCCGAGTCCACAATACTAGACCATGGTCATGTCCTAATGGAAATCTCATCCCAATGTTGCATACTCCCTCATATACTCTGCAATGTCATATGCCTGAGCGGGTGGCCTCTGTTCTATCGGTTGTTGTGTTTCTACTGGAGGTGCCCTGAGGAAACTGGGGAACAATGGTCTGGGAATCCTACTCAAAAAGGTGTATGTGCGAGTAGGAGGCTGGGGTCTACTTCCTGCCCCTGAGTTCCCCTATGCTACATGTGGGGCTTGTGCGCCCGAGGTGCCCACTATGGCCATTCTATCGGCCATCTGTGCCAAGGACTGAGTCATGGCCTATTGATTGACTACCAGATTGTCGAGTACATGCATGAAGGTTGCTTCTGGGTCCATGGGGGGCTTACCACTGCCCTCTGGTCTCTCATATTTGTCTCCTAACATCCTCTCTACCTCACACTCATCTTCTCGTTCTACCCTTCTCTCTGCTTCCCTCTGCGCCTCCTCCTCTTCCTCTGAGCTGGGAGGAAAAGGGGGAAAATCAAATCCACTAAACCTCCTAAGAAGTTGCACCCTCACCCTAGATAAGTGTGCCCTTGCTGTTGGAACCTGTGTACTTGTTGCTGAAGAATGATGGAAGACCTGTGTGATCTTCTCGATGACTAGGGTGTGTCTCTCAATAGCAAAATCATCCAACTGGTGTCTTCCTCCTGGAATCCATTGAACTATCTCTCCTAAGATGCGCCTCTCTTCTCAATGACAAGTCAAAATCTGCATAATGATGAATTAGTTCGTTGACCCTTCTCTTATAGCTTTTCTAAACCCTAATTCACTGTTGAAACCCTAATTCATTGTTGACTTCTAATTTTAGCTCGTTTGTTCTATTTTTATCTCATCTAGGCTTAAAAGTTCTTTTAACCACTTTTAGCTCAATGTCACTTTCCAAACATAACACCTTTGACTGGAGTGACCTCTAGTAACCCTGTTTACCCATTTTTTGGCCCTGGCTATAGTCTAACGAGACGGTTTAGACCATTAAGCCTCCTCTCTGTAACTTCTATTTATAAAGGGACATTACAGTCCTCCCTTCCCGAAATTTCTTGTCCTCAAGCAATACTAATCTAGGGTACTGCAACACCTACTCTCTCTCCCAAGTAGCGTCCTCTACTAGAAGCCCTCTCCATCTGATCAGACACTCTCTGATGACCCTACTCCTCCGTTTCCACTCCCGGAACTCCAAAACCTCCTCCGGAACCAACTCCAATTGTCCCTCCTCATCCAATGGGTGAAGCTCCTCTGATGTGCTAATGAATTGTCCCACAGCCATTTTGAGGAAAGATACGGGAACACATTATGCATCTTGCTCCCCTCTGGAAGCTCTAGCTCATAAGCAACCTCGCCTACTCAGCGCATGATCCTGTAAGGGCCATAAAATCTAGGCTTGAGCTTATTGGCCCCACTCTTCTTCAGAGATGATTGTCTGTAAGTTTGGAGTCTCAAGAAAACCAAATCCCCAACCTCAAAGTTGCGCTCTATCCTGTGCCTGCCCGCACTCATCTTCTATCAGTTCTGTGTCATCTCCAGGTTCTCTTTCAGCAACATGAGAATCTCCTCACTCTCTATGATCCAATCCTTGGCCTTGGGGGCTCTGCTCTCCTCGAAAACCAAGTCTATCAAAGTGGGAGCATCATACCCTACCATTCTCGGAACGAGTGTCATACCAATGGACATGTGGCAAGTGGTGTTGTAGCAATGCTCTCCTAAATGTAGCCACTTGACCCATGTTCTCTGTTGTCCGCCTACATAGTTCCTCAAATATCCTTCAACCCACTTGTTGACAATCTCGGTCTGCCCATATTTCTGAGGGTGATAGTTGGTGTTGGGTGTAATCTCTGTCCCCAACAACCGAAAAAACTCTCTCCAGAATGTCCCCATGAACCGATTGTCCCTGTCACTGACGATGTTCCTTGGCAACCCATGAAGTTTGAAGACCTCCCTGAAGAATAGCTCGGCTACATGAACTGCATTGTACTTCCTTCATGTGATCAAAGGATTTTTGTGACTCCTCGGTCCAAATGAAAGCCCTGTGCTTGGTAAGATCCGTCTGTGGTGCTCCAAGCTGAGAAAAACCCTGGAAAAACTCCCTGTAATAGTTGCACAGCCCGAAGAAACTCCTCAATTCTGTCACGTTCCTAAGCGTTGGCCAATCCAGAATGGCCTTGATCCTCTCCTGGTGCACCTGTACCCCTATGCACTGATGATGTGGCCAAAGTAAAGTAGCTCTTTCATACTGAACTCACACTTGGACTCTTTGACATACAATGATTGCACCTCCATGATGCTCAATACCTCATCCAAGTGCCTCATATGCTCTTGCCATGTCTTGTTGTAGACCAAGATGTCGTCGAAGAAAACCAAGACTGATTTCCTCAACTGATCCCTGAATATGTAGTTCATGCAAGACTGGAATGTAGCAGGTGCATTGGTTAGCCCAAATGGCATAACCAAGAACTCGAAATGTCCAAAGTAACATCGAAATATCGTCTTCTATATGTCCTTCTCTCGGATGCTGATCTGATGATACCTAGAGCATAGATCAATCTTTGAGAAGAAAACTACCCCATGCAGTTCATCCATCAATTCGTCAATGCGCGGGATAGGATATCGGTTCTTGATGGTTTTCCTGTTCAAAGCCCAGTAATCAATGCACATCCTCATGGTGCCATCCTTCTTCAGAACTAAGACAAATGAAGAGACGAATGGGTTGTTGCTCGGTCTAATGTGTCCCATCGCTAGCAATTCCTTGATTGCTTTCTCTATCTCATCCTTGAACCTCATAGGATGATGATAGGGGGGTATGATCATATGTTTGGCCCCCTCCTCCAACTCAATGGTGTGGTCAAACCCCCTGTTAGGTGGTTTCCCTGATGGAATCGACCCAAAAACCTGTTGATGTTGTCCCAACAAATTCATTATCTCTGTATGATATTGTTGTCGATCCTCAGAATCCTTCCACGTAGTGATCAAGCACTCTCCGACATAGGCTACCTCCCCATGTTTGAATATCATCTCCATCCTCTTGGTTGGAACTGTCCTGGGTGCTCCTGTCGACATACCTCTCAGAACAACCTTCTTCCCGTCACGGTCTATGAACCCCATCTCCAAGGTTTGGTAATTGGTGGTGATTTTTCCCAAGGTGATCATCCACTGGACTCCCAACACCACATATGTGTCAGATAGGTCAACCACATAAAATGTGTCTCTCACTGTGTAGTTGCCTAACTTTATCTCCAAGTCCGGAACTTTGTCTAAACACTCCACTATGTGGCCATCTGCTACTACAACATCAAACCCCTCAAAATCCTCTGTTTGAAGTGCCCGTCTCGATACCAATGAAGCGTTAATGAAGTTGTGGGTGGCCCCACCATCTGTCAGGGTGATTGCTCGTCACCCCTGAATAGTCCCTCTAATCCAAAGGGTATCATACCTGGGAACACCAGAAAGGGTCATTGTGACTCCTCCCTCTGTTGGTTTCCGTCTGTTATCCTGCTCAGGCGGCTGTGGAACTACCGAAGGGTGGGCTCCTATCAGTGTCGGTGGTCTACGGGGAGGCTAATCCTCTACATGTGTTGAATCCTCCTCTGAGCTAGTGGATACAATGTCCTGCTCCTCCTCCTCACCGTCCACACTGTCTGTTTCCACCTCAATATAATGAATCTCTCCCTTTCCCATGCACCTATGGCCTGAGACCCAAGGGTCTCTACAATTGAAGCAAAGCTTATTCCTCATAATCTCTCACCTCGTCTCATCATTCAAGTTCTCCTTGCCCTTCCATTCTCTCTAGAATGGATTCCTATCTCGATCCTTCTCGGGTATGAAGGGTTTGGAAAAGGGTTTAGTCGTTGGCATGGAGTCTGCCAAATCTTGAGTGCGTAGGATGGCATCCTGCAAGGTGTGAGCCTATATGCCTTCACCCATCCTCTCAAAGGCTTTGTGAGTCCCTTCATGAATAACATGATCAACCTGGGCTCTGATATATCTATCACTGCCACTGCTACCCATTGAAACTCCGTGATGAATGTATCTGATGTGCCAGTTTGTCTCAACTGGGCTAGATCCCTGAAGTGGATCTCGGGATCCCTCCTGTCAAACATGTCCATGAGTCTCTATGTGAACTCCCTGTAGGAGGTGATGTGACTGTGACCCAATGTCACCAGTCCATGATGCCACCACTCGTGTGCTTCACCCTCCAAGTGTAGGGTAGCGAAATTGATGGCCTCTATCTCGGTCATCTAGTTGAGCTTGTAGTATGTGTCTAGCTTTTGTACCCAAGCTCTAGTGGTGCATTTGGATGATCCGTCAAAACAAGGTATGGTGAGTTTACCAACTTTCGAGATGAAATCAATATTATGCCCCTGTTGTTGCTCCTGTCCTCCTCTGTGTGGCTCTCTAGGGCGGTTCCTGAGTCTGAGTCCACAATACTCGACCAGGGTCATGTCTTGATGGAAGTTTCGGCCCAATCCTTCATACTCCCTCCTATACTCTACAATGTCCTTCGTCTGAGTGGGTGGATTTTGTGTTATCAGTTGTTGTGTTGCTAGTGGAGGTTCCCACTGGAAACTGGGGAACAATGGCCTGGGAATCCTACTCGAAGAGGTGTATGTGTGAATAGGAGACATGGGTCTACTACCTGCCACTGACTTACCCTTTGCTGCATGTGGGGCTTGTGCACTCGAGGTGCCCACTATGGCCAATATATCGGCCATCTGCACCAAGGACTTAGTCATGGTCTATTGATTGACTATCATATTGTCAAGTACCTGCATGAAGGTTGCTTCTGGGTCCATGGGGGTCTTACCACTGCCCTCTGGTCTCTAATATATGTCTCCTAACATCCTCTCCACCTCACGCTCAGCCTCTCATTCTGCCCTTCTTTATGCTTCCCTTTATGCCTCCTCTTCTTCCTCTGAGCTGGGAGGAAAAGGGGGAAAATCAAATCTAGGTCTTCCCTCCTTGCGTCTATTGTAAGTGACATATTCGTCACCTACGTGCTCATGACCCCCTAGGTCCTCTGTTTCACTCATCGTCTTTAGTCACAGGCTGGAAGGACTAAAGATCTGATACCACTGTAATGTTCCTGACTTGGCTAGTCTAGGAAACGTTGCTAATGTGTGTGTAGGATTAATTGTTTACAACATATAAATGATCACACAAATAACAAATGCGACAAAAGACTGCAAAGTTTATACTATGGTATCTCTGTGGAGTACAAATGTCAAATGCGGATGAATAAAAATGAATCACTCGGCTAGATCAAATGACAAAAGGATCTTAGCCGGAATACAACAAGCAAACTTGCAAGATACCAGATATATAAAATATGCAGAACAGAATTGAAAAGCTAGGAATGACAGAATAACAGTAAAATATCCAGCATAATCTTCACAATACACAAAAATGATATACGAAATAGCAACAAAAATAGCACTTTGAATTAGATAGCAATGTTCACAGGCCTCTTCGAGGGGGCAACCTCCAGTCGAGCAGCGCTCTGTTACAATA
>ML779121.1:1767254-1777583 GCA_009831015.1 Picea engelmannii | reverse complement strand
AGAGGATTTTTTTTCACTTTGTTTAAATTATTTAGTTGATAAGCTCATGAATTTTTAGTAAATTTTATGAGAAGTTAAAATTCTTATCAAAATTCTCTTGATAATGTTATTAGATTTCTTAAGTTATTTTAAGATTATTTAAATAATCAAAATTTAAAAATAAAGAATAAATTAGAATTAAATTTTAATTTATCAAAAAATTAAATATATTTATTTATTTATTATTTTATTTATATTATGATTTTAATTAAATATTAAAAATATTTAATATAAATTTCTTTATTCATTTATTAAAGTGTGTTGATTTTAAAATATCTAAAAAAACAGTTTTTTAAGAATTACATTGTTATTAATAAACAAAATATAAATAAATGATGGTAAAGTGAAAAGCTATTATAGTTACAAAATAAACAAAGTTGCATGGCAGCTTATACCTGCGGCTATGCAGGTATAATAAAATAAAACAATAGTTGTATTGAATCCACATGCATTAAGATAATTAAGAAAATCCTTACATAGTCGTTGCAATAAGACAAGCATTTGAACAACTAATCACAATTTAGAAAAAAATGTTTTAAAAAAATTAAAAAAATCAAATTGTAATGTTATACCTTTAAAAATGGTCAAAACTATTTTGGTCAAACCCCAACTAATAGAATAATATATACCACCACAAGCTGTAGGTATAATAATCAATATCCCTTCACATTATTTTGAATGATCTTAAAAAAACCCAATTTCATAAAACATTTAGATTATACATTGTAAAACGCTCAAACTTATATTTAAGGTTAACACTCAAAATTTGTAATATAAAAATAAAACTTGTATTTAAGTTTAACCCTTAAAAAAATTATGAAAAAAAAATACAAATGCCATCAACTTTGAATTGTACAAAATATTATATTATTTTATTTTAACTTTAACACTCAAATAATTGTGAAAGAAAAAGTACAATTGTCATGCATTTGAATTCTACCTACAAAATATTATTTTATTTTATTTAAATGTGTCTAGGAAAAAGGTACCCATTAAATGAGAACAACAAAAAAAAAAATGCATATCCATGCGAAAAAAAGAATGGGTTGTTTATTTAACAAGATGGTCCCCAACTTTTGACAATATATATAAAAAAACAAGAAATATTTATTACAATTACATTGGAGGAAGTGAAGGCAGCAATAAGACTTCAAAGTTTTTGGCCAATAAGATATCACATAAATTAGATTTAAAATTTAAAATAAATAATTATTTTTTAAAACTTTGGATAAAGGGGTGTATATTTTATGGTCAACCATGAATTAATAGAAAGTCAAGCCTAACTCAAAGCTATATACCATGCCTATCGACAAGTATAATAAATAAAGGATAAAGTCATATTTTCATAGTGTAAGATGGGGGTCAACGTTACTCTTCACATTGTACGAGGATATCATATGGGTATTTACTCAAATAATTATAGGTGATGGTTGATGGTTCTTTTTTCTTTATATATATATAGGATAAAGTCATATTCTCATAGTGTAAGATGTGGGATCATCATTACTCTTCACATTGTACTAGGATATTATATGGTTATTTGGTATGTCTAAATGATAAAAGGATAAAGTTGGATGTGTAATATGTAGGATCATTATTATTTTTAACATTGTATTAGTATATCATATGTATTGGGTATGTGTTATACTTTTTGTATAATTAGATTTAGTGTTTGTATTGTGTTGGGTGTACAGGGTGGTTAGGGGGCATTAGCCCCCTTACCCGAGGGGTCATAGGGAGCAGAGCCCTCTTGTTTGAGGGGTTTGCAGGGGGGACGAGCCCTCCTTGAAAAGAAATTGGTGTTTTTTGTATCTGTTTTTGGCAACTTTTTGACACATGGTTTTCGTGATGAAAAATTAGACATGTATATTTGGCAATCTCACCCAGTAGTGAGGGACATGGTTGTGAGATTGGACTTTAAGACCTAGGGTGTGAAAATAAGGACAAATGTTACCCCAAAACCATGGGTCACATTCTTTAACCAATTATGAATTTGCATTGAAATAAAAAATTATTGAAAAAGAAACTCTATAACAAAGGTTGACCTAGAAGGATATGACCCAATGACTAAAAACCATTAGTGAAGGTTCGAGTGTGTGGATATTTCCCACAAGCCATCAACTTTGCAAATTAGAACATGGTTTAGCGAGCTCTTGATTATATCATTAATTTTCAATGACTCGAACCTCAACTCATGGATACAATATGATCTCTTCACAACAAAAAATCTAAAATGACCACACAATGAAAAGGCAATTAATGTTACAACTTAATATATGTATTTAGGTGTGCTATTCATCAAATCGACATTTAGTATAGTGCTTGCTTCTCAATAAAAAGAGGGTATATTTAATTGGCTCTTGTAAGGAGACAATGTCCTAGTTATCCTCTGTTTTAGGATGTTTAGTCCAAGATTAACCTTTCACTCCTCCCAAATGCCTCTAGTTTTTGGGTCATTAATCTCTTTCATTATGTTTGAGGAAGATGAGCTCTTCAATCAGAACCAGTTTTAGGTCTTACTTCAAGACCAATAGACAATTTCAACTTGCATAGTATGTGCAAAAAAGCTAATATCTCTTGTGGTCATCAATACGACTACCTCAAGTGAAATCATGTGTTTTCTAGTAACATCTAACCTTAATTCCATACATAAAACCAAATGTTATCCCATTATAATTTAACCTTATATCCAAAAAAAAATCCTAAATATTAATATTATATTAACCTAAAATAAAATATAAATATAAATAATATTATATCAAATAAAATAAAATCTAAAAATCATGTAAAAAAATATCCTAAATATTAATATTATATTGACTTAAAATAAAATATAAATATAAATAACATTATATCAAATAAAATAAAATCTAAAAATCATAGAATAATTTAACCTTAAAAATCCAAAAAAAAATCTCAAATATTAATATTATATTAACTTAAAATTAAATATAAATAAAACAGATATTATATTAAATAAAAAAATCATAGAGCCAAGACAATTCATGTATGGTCTTTCCATAGGCATTTACCACTAAGTCCACTCTCCACATATGATATAAAATAAATTTGGCAAAAAAAAAAAAATTGCGTCTTTATCGTATAGTGTTAACTTTTACAACTGAAAGAGAAGTGCCCTTTAGTGCTAAGCACTTGGAAATCACGTTCCAAATTTGAAATTTATAGACAAATGGGATGCGTAAGTGTGTAAAATTAATTTATTGGTAGTTGGTTTGGATGACATAATTAAAAAAATAATTTTATTAATATTTTAGAGATTTATTTTTTTATAATTTAAATATTAAATTCAGGTTGGTTTATATTTGAATCTTTATTTAATTGCAAAAGAATATTTTTTTTTATTAAAGATTGCATACTCTTTTGAGTGTCATTTACTATTGAGTCTATAGAATTAAGGATTATTTATGAGATTATTTGAACTTTCACCATGTCATAAATGATTATGAATTTAGTCTGCATTTTTAAGGCACTCCATTATGTGAGGTCATCGGATCAAAACTTTGGCTTACCTTGTGTGTCATGCAAGGGGCAACGTGGGCATACCTAGAGGTTATAGTGGTAGCAATCGGAGTCGACCCCATGTCACGTGAATACGAGCCTAGTCTAGTTATCGATTTTGCTAGACAAAAATAAACAAATAAATAAATGATCATGAACTTTTGTCAAATTTAAAACAATTTTGTAGGTTTTAAATTTTCGTTGTATTTTTTTGGTCTTTTTATGTGTTTTTGGCAATAATTTCAACTTGGTCATCATGTCAAACACATAGAGACTCGAATAAGCTAATGTCCAAAATGGAATTTGTATGCGAAAATTATGGCCCTAGAAAGTTGACACTCCAATTAGGTCCCTTGCAACCTACATGCCTTTCTCCACCTTAGATCCCAGGGTTTGGTTTTTTGGATCATAGTGTTTTTTCCGCTTATGATTTTTGAGACTATGATAAAAAAAATGTAGTTTAACCTATTTTTATGGGCTTTTTGTGAATGAACGTAGTCATCACATATCTTCTCAAAGATAAGCTACCTCTGTTCTTCCCACTTTGTATTGATATGTACATTGTAGTATTTTTCCATTTGATTCATTAATAGAATTTGGTTTTCACCATAATATTGTGCTTTGAACATTGTATCTTGTCTTCTCTCTAAAATATTGTAAGTTTCATGTTGCTCTCAATCCAATTTCAATCTGAAAATATTGTTTGTTGATGGGTTGTCGTTTTCCCTTTTTTCTTTTGAATTTCAATGCCCCACATTGATTAGACATTGTTGGATTTTCTAATCAATTACAATGTGCTTTTTGGCTTAGTCGAAGAGATTGGTTGTATTTCCTTATTTAAATTTTCTTGCTCGTGCCTTTTCTTTTCCACTCAAGTGGAATAATATTTGAACAAGGATTGTCCGGATGGGGTGATAAAGGATAGGGTCATGACGTCCCCACATGTCATCTAGTCACCAACATTCAAAGAACTACAAGGGAGATTAATGAAAGGGTAGGGGAGGCGAGTTCCATTTGGATTTGGCAAACTGGCATGTCCCGACAGCATACGATGCTTGGATAACCAACTTGAGAAATGATACCTCGCATCATGCAAGTTCACAAGGTGATGGGTTATCCATCAATGGAGTTTAATGATTTAAGGATACCAATTGTAGAGGTATGGAATTCATGCCTATCTAGAGGAGCTAAAGACATTACATAGGGTCTCGTCCTCCCTAGCACACTAGTGGAGAGCATAAGCCATTTTCTAAGTACCCTCCTATGTCGTTTTCTATTTATATTATTGTCTTTGGGTGCCTTGCTTCCAAGTATTATTGGGCAGGCTCGCTAGGATTTCAACTTATGAAGGTCTAGGAGATATCTACATTACCATGGATTGTGGGAAGAGGTCTCAACTGACCAATCGGGTCTCAATAGCTTCATCGTACCCTTTGGAGCCTAATAGATACCTATGGTGAAATTTTGTTTAATTTGTCTGTCATTTTGCCTATCCTCCCTCCTAGACTTAACATAGTTACAATGACCAAAGGGAATGATCTAATTATGGCTAGGGAAATAGGGAAAAACAAGGTCGAAAGGAAGGTTGGAGCCTATATCTTGAAATCCCATGTCCCTAAAGAGCCTAGTTATGTCACATGAGCTCAAAAAGAAGCTCGGGCAACAACTAGTCTCTATCGTTCCATGCTCCCCAACTCAACAAAGGCATAATTAGAGGAAATGGAAGGAATCATAAAATAGAAAATACAAAAATTATCCAATGAACATATTCAAGATAAGTTTGAAGGATGGGTTTAGGACACTAGATTTTCAAGAACAAAAAATACAAATTTTTTTAGAATTACCATGATCCTTATTGGCTAAGTTATAAAGGATAAAAACCTACAACAACAATATATCCTCCATAAAATTAACCTATTAGATATAATATAATGATTATGATAACCATAACGAACTTTCTTCTTGTTTCTAAATAAATATAGGAGAACAAACTTTGATAAATTATTTCCCATCATTCTAAGGACACTTTCATTACAATGTCTAAAAAACTAGTAGGCTTTGTCAAAAGGATTTTTTATTCAATATCCAAAGAGAACACCATGCTATTTATTAATCCCTTCCAAGAGACTATAGCAATGAGTTTGCTTTTGATATGAAATTAATTTGCTTTTTACTATAAATTTGTATATGCAATGTAATGTTTAACATAGGAACACAAATATATATTTTTGGATATAATAAAAATATTTGTGTTTCTCATTTTTAATTGGTTGATAGAATTGAAGTGTTATTGCTCCCTTCACATCTTTCAATATATAGAATTAATTACATAATCAATGAATTTCACCAATCACCACCTCTAAATATAAAAAGTTGTACTATGTATTTATTATTATGTTTTATTATATTTATTATCTAATATATTATTTATTATTATACTTATTATCTAATATATTATTTAGATTATATTTATTATCTAATATATTATTTAGATTATATTTATTATGTAATATAATAAATATTATATATATATATATATATATATATATATATATATATATATATATATAATTTGAAATGTTTATTTTCAAAAAGAAAAATTGAATATTTTTAAAATGCAATTTGGAAATTTAGGTTAATCCCAAAACTATACAACATCCACATTAAAGTAAAAATGTGGTAGAGATCCGCCGACATATGACAAATCTATAAACTAAGTGTCATTGAGCAACACTTCTTCCTCCATTCCAATCTTTCTCACGGTAGTGTTAATTTTTTTCATTTAAAATATTTACAAATTGATTTCTTTTAAGACTATGAAACTAGCCCCTAGTTAACATATTGTTCATGTTTCAAAGGTGTCAGCTATCATCTCCATTTCCAAATTTACTTCGCAGAGACTAAACTCCCATGCATCCTTTGTTCAATATTGTATCTATGTTAAGCTTTGTTAATATGAAGATGTAGTTCAATAGCTAAGAAAGTACCACCTTAAGATGTCTACTGAGATTAAATATAAAGGCATGTGCCTAAGCATTGTCATTTGTGTGGATTGGTTTACTATTTTATGGAGCAATTTGCAAACTCGGGTATAAGAATCTTTTTATAAATTGATTTTTTTTTAAGGATATTTTAAAAGAAAGTAAGCTATAACACTAATATTTCAGTCTTTTTAAATATAGTTTAAAAAATAATTAATTAATATTTCAACTTTTTATTAGTTGAATTTAATATTTCAGTTTTTTAAAATATAGTTTAAAAAATAATTAATTAATATTTCAACTTTTTATTAGTTGAATTTTATAGTTTTTATTTTTAAATTTAATAAATATAATTTTAAATTATTATAATTAATAAATTATTTATGGATAACATTATCTCCACTTCCCATATTTTGTTAAAAAAATCCAAATCGTTGACTATTTTTCTTTTTCTTTTTTAAGAGAGAAATTTATTCTCTTCAAACACGTGTTTTCGCTTTTGACGTATATATGATCTTGCCTTATCATTTCAAAGGAATGATTCTACGATCGCTTTCACGTGAAGTTCTCAATTAATTAATTTAAATCAGGTAAAGAAATGTCAAACGTCTACATAACATCAATCGAAACATTAAAAATATTATAATGAGATCCAAAATCTTACTGCTCGTGATAACTTGGGATTAGATTCTTCCACTGCCACTTTCAAATTCTTTAAAACAAGCGGGTCCATGTCCATCGATATTCAAAATCCAACCTTAACCCATTGATAATGATAGTGTTGAAGTGATGAGAGTAATCGAAGTATTGAGTGGTGGTGTAAGGGTCATGTATCTCAAAATACTTTAACGCAAAATTAAATTGAAATGGAATTAAATTCACATTAAAAGAAAAAAGAAAATTAATTTAATTAAAATTCAATAAATTAAGTTAATTAAAATTTAATTTTAATTTTACCTATAACATCAATTCAAAGTCACGGTCAATTTCTAACGTCAATTTTGACTTAGTTTACATATACTTGAAATTAAGAAGAAGATCATTTTTACAGAGCCCTATTGCCATTTAATTTTTGAGAAGCATATGTAAGTAGACATCAACATTTAGGGAGTTGACTAAACATTTTACTTTTGAGTTTTTTTAATCTAGACAAAATTGCTATTTTCTATTTTATTGTTTAAATTGCATTGCATTTCGGACAAAATCAAAATAAAAAAAAATCGACAACTACCAAAAAAAAATATTATTTAGTGCTTATTCTGACTCCGGACATAGTGTTAAAGAAGCGTACCCTCGCGCCGCATCTGAACCCGAGGAAGCCCCGAGGGAATCGTCGTAAAGTTTGAGAAGGAGCCTCGCGGCTGGTCCACGACTCCATTTCCTCCCTCGCAAGAGCTCCACTTCTTCTGATGCTCGTCGTTATTAGACTCCAGTAACCCACTCGCGGCTGTAAAGTCCGGCATCGAACTCGAATTCTGACCGTAAGTCTTATTGTGATGACGCCGCCGTCTCCTCCTCGCGATGCTGTGCTCCGTCTCAGTTTTCTGTTCTTCGTCAATCCGGCGCTTAAACTCGAGGAGCTGATCCACTGTTCTTCTGTGAACATAATATGCCGAGGCGGCGACCACGGTGGCCCCGACCAGGGCAGCCATGACCAAATGCAGGGACGGAGATGAGAAAAGATCCATTAAAGCCCTCGCAACAAATGTTCTCCGGCTCGAACTATAAATTTAAATTTATTTTTCTCGGAAATGACGTACTAAAACCTTTGCGAGAACTGTTCTCCACCTCGGATGAGAAATTCAAGAGTATAATTGGAAGAACGTAAATGAGATGACAGAATTAGTATTAAAACCCTCCTCCAGCTGGAACGAGGAATTTAGATTGTTTTGCTTGTTTCAACAGTATGATTTGAATTCCAGAGGCCGGTGTTCGTATTAAAACCCTTGCAAGAAATGTTGTCCAGCTGGAGAGATAAATTTATTCTGCGTTCATTCGTATAAATAATGGTAGTGCAAGGGAATTGAGCCCGAATATTACCGAAGAAAAAAAGAGGCGCGGGTATATCACATAATCACACCACATTTAAAGGTATTGAATCGGATGCTTGAAGTGCGTTAAAGCAGTCAAGAAGCCTTCCAGATTCCCCCCCGATGTTCTCGGGGAGGAACTTCTTTACACGAATAACATGAATTGAATTTAAAATCTTATTTAACAATAACAAAATTTTGATGATTCGCTGAATAATTTTTTCCTATTTAAATGTTGATGTGGCATGGAGATTTCGATGAGAAGTGCTGGCGTGGCACTGGAGATTTGATTGGTGTCTTTTTGTCATTGAAATTCTGTTGCGTGCTGTCCGGCATCAGCGAAAGTGGAAAAAATATTCCGAATATTTTCCTTTTTGGGAATATATTGGAAGTTGAAGTGTTTCCTAGTATTATGGTTTGAATATTGTGGCGTGTTTTAATGGCAGGGCACTTTACATAAAGTGAGATTAATGTATTTATTGTTAGAATTTCTCGAAAGCAAACTTTTTTTAATAAAGGGTATTGCTTTAAAATTCAATGCTCTGTCTAAATATTATTCCACGTGGCAAATATATTCGTTTTGTGGATAAGTTATCTTTAAATATTATTCCACTTGGAAAATATATTCAATATGTTGATCAGTGATTTTTAAATATTATTCTACAATAAACTATAGTCGATATGTCGATAAGTTATTTTTAAATATTTTTTCCCAATAAACATATTTATTATTTTGATAAGTTATATATTTGCAAGTGGAATAGGTTAGTTTAATTGATTGTTGTTAATGTTGTTGGGTTAGCCATATTAGTTTTTCCACCGGAATTCCCAAAAAAAGAAATAGTAAGAATGCTAGACAACGCTCTATTTTACCAAATTTAATAATATAAAATGTCAGATGGAAAGGCCCACAACCTTTTTAGATAATATGTGTAACCTTTTATATTGACGAAGCATCCATTGGGTTTATATATTAGTGGGGTAGAAGGATTAGTTCAATTGGTTGTTGTGAATGTTGTTGTGTTAAGGGTATTAGTCTACATCAACTAGTTTACAAGAGATGTCACTTATTAATGTGGGGAAGCATCCCTTGGGTTTTCCTTATGAAATTTTCAACTAAAAAAATGTTGCACATTTGCGATGCCTTAACACTTTATTATAAAAAATTTCTAGGGGCCTAAGATAGGAATGTAACCAGGTCACTTTTGGTTTTTAATTCTTTTTACAAAACCAATGCATAGAGTTATTTTTTTCCAGGGGAATTTGCTCATAAACAATTGGCTCGCTAAGAGAAAACATGTCACAAAGTGGGATTTGAACATGGACGAGAAGAGTAAACATGTTTCCTCGCAACCACTCAAGCTACACTCAATTAGCATATCATAAAGTTCTTTGTAGTGTTAAACCAACATAGATATGTCTTAACTTTGGATCTATCATACGCCAAGAGTGATCAAATACCTTGAGGTGCAAAATTTTTTAATACCCCTAGACCGAACCCCAATTGAAATGTAATTACAGATATGCACATAGGCTGGTGAGCCATAAACTTTTTGGGCCAGTGAGCTTGTTTTGTATTACGTAATTTCACTATGAATTTAATGGAAAAACACAGCTACATGCAAACAATCCTGACAAGAAAGAGTATGGGGGGCTAAACCCCACTAGATGGGAAGGGGGACTAAGGGTCTAGGAAGAGAGCTAAGCCATGGGGCTTAAACCAAGGAAATAATAAAATATTTCTAACAAAGACAAGATGG
>ML779121.1:1746700-1758306 GCA_009831015.1 Picea engelmannii | reverse complement strand
AGAACAGATCTTTGGTTTATCTCCATAAAAGATAAAAACTATCTCTAAAATCCATATACTTTGGACATGCCTCTAAGTCTTACAAACACCGGATTGATAATAAATGCACTCTAATTTACTTGGGTAGATTGGAGCTCAACAGTCCTCCTACACAGTTGTATCGCGTTTTGCGACTTCGGGAGTTATGGAACAAGGAACCTCGACCTCTTGTCTTCACAACTACCGAAATGATGAACCTTGAAACGTTCAGCAAAAGACTAGGTTCTATCAAAACTTTTCTTCCTTTCGGGGTTTCAGACTTTGCGATTTTGCGAGTCCTGATGTAAGGCTTCCATCTCTCTAACCTCCACAAACCCCGAAACTCTGAAACGATATCTCTGACGGGATCAACGGTAATAAGCCTCCCTTCGATCTAATGGACCGCGTGATTTTAGGACTTTTGGGTATCGGGAGTGCAAGACTCTCGATCCCAAAACACTGTCCTCTCGAGTTCCTGAACCCCGAAACACCGAATTTCTGAAACGCCTCTTCACACTATTTCACGTTTCGCAATTTCGGGGGTTCTCATGTGAAGTGCCCAAATTCTTGTCAACGGGAATGCCGAAATCTCGATTCCCGAAATGTTGAAATACCACTTCACAATATCTTGGATCTCGCAACTTCAAAATTCTAAATGCAAGGGCCCAAGCTCCTTGTCCTCAGGACTTCTGGTATCCCGGATCCTGAAATGCCGAAATGCTGAAATGCTCCTCCAAAGGTATTTCGCGTTTCACGATTTCGGAGCTTCTGATGTGGAGCACTCTACTCCTTGTCAACATGAATGTCGAAATACCAAAATTCGTCCTTGGCTATTCTTCGCCTTTATACACGAAACTCTTTTCGCATTTTGGGGATTTGATCAACGAAAGGTTTCATCCACACTTCGGACTTATGAACCCCGAAGTGCTAAAATGATCTCGATGGTCCAATGATCGAAATCAATGGTCCACATTGAGTCCTGTTACAAGAGTGATGGATTTGTCCCTCCTTATCCACCTTGTAACTTATCTAGATCGTACGGTTCTCGTGATTTCGGGAGTTCTCCTCGGAGAATTCCGACCACTCGATTTCTTCCTTGACAGCTCCTTCGAAATGAACCAGTATTCTTATACTGGAACTCAAATCCTGCGAAATGATTTCGAATCCCCCCTTTGAACACTTCAAATTCATTAACCCTTCTGAGCTTTTCTCTGACAACTTCAAAGCACAAAATAACTCCTGCACGCACTCCTTGTGGCAATCCTTCAATTACTTCTAGGTATTTGAACTCACGACTCTGTGCAATTTCTCTGCAACAACAGTCCTTCAATCTCTCAACCTTAGTTGATAATTTCTAAGGTCTCGACCAGCCTGTGCACACCTTGCACGGATTCTATGCTTGTCTTGCACTTTTGCGGGAATGAGAACAACGGTATCCCCCCTAAGATTTTAAAGATAAACTCTGAACCTTCGTCAACGCACTCCTTGCAGGAACCCCTTTCTCGGGAAGAGAAACAATTGAAACTCATTCTCTTTCTCTCTCAGACTTCAAACACTTAACATGAGTGTTAATATTATGGTAGCTGCGGGAGGTATTTACCCCCATGTGTGAACCTGACGAGAATAGAAGACTTCGGGAAGCAAGAGAAACCCTAATGAGTTGGCTAATAACCCTAGAAGCCTTGTCGGCTCAAGAAGATAATTTATATTAGGCTATTAGCCTCCAAGAGAAGAAGTCGGCCATAATTAATAATAATATATTGAACAGACACATACCCAGAAGGAGAAGTCAGCCCCAACAAACTGGCAGGATTACTATAAATACAGGGCACCAATTCTCATTTGTAACATCTCAGCAGTTGCAGACAGAGCGAGTTCTACTCAGCAGTTTCCCAGTTGGTGCGCATTGCAGTTGTAGTCTGGTGTGCAGGTTTGGAGGAGGGTTGCAGATGCAGCTATAGCAGTAGCTAGTTTCAGTATTGCCTTGGATATATCTTGGCTAGGGTTTGGGACTATCTCACCAGTCTTTTGTGTTGTGCTATCCTTGAGGAGAGATGCGCTGCCCTTTGTTTGGCTATATAGCCTAGGGTTTGCTTCCGGAGGAATTCTCAGTCAAGGTTAAGGTGCTCGGAGGGAGGCTTCGTCCTGTGGTTGGGTGACGAGGGTATAGTCAATGGTAAAACGAGCACACCATCTTCTATATTCTAACAATGAGATCATACATACATAGCATAACAACAAATGCATGACAGAGAGAATAAAACAACCATAAGCAGGTCAATTAGCATGTATACACAAAAAGCATCATAACATCATGAATCTGAATCAAAGCTTCATATATTAATTCAGAACTTTTGTACATGGGTTCTCCTCTACCGCTCTCTACTACAACTCTCCTCTTTTCTATGCAAATGTGCTTAACTTATCTAATTTTTTATTTTTTTTTACAGTGATACAAAGATGAGGGTGTCTATAGTCGTTTTCCCTCCTGTTCCTAAAACTGTCTAATCTGGAATTTAAATCTACCTACTTTCATTAACTACGCATAAATGCCTAAATGTTTTACAGATGAGAGAAATCGCTCAAGATATGTTTACAATACGCAATTATGCTTCCCTTTAACCATTACATTAATGTTTCAAAAATATTTCAAAATGTGCGTTGGTGGCCTTCCAACTGTCTTCCCCTTCACGCTCGCTTGACTGCTTACGATGCTCCTGCATCATACTCCCTCGCTTGAAAATTTTCATGGACTCCTGTTCATGAGCTCTTGCACGCCCTCCCCATGCTTCTGAATTTTTTCTTCATCTTCCCAGCTGGCATCTTCAACTAGATGTCCCCTCCATTTGACCAAGTATTCAAAAGACTCTTTTCTCCTGGTCCTCTTGTTGATTCTCTTGTCAAGTATACTTTCCATCTGTGGCTTTTCAGCTATAGGCATTTGTTTAGTCCACTGAACCTCTGTCTGTTCACCGTCTGCTCCTGCAGATATAACAAAACCCAAATAAATGAATTATGTCCTCATAAATGTTGATTTCTTCATATCTATGAGCGACTTCTCTTGCTGCAATGTCCTCATCACTGTAGCTAAATGCTTCAAGTGTTCTGCTTCCGTCTTGCTGAAAATCAATATATCATCAAGATATACAATGACAAATTTTCCTATGAGATCCTTCAGGACTTCATTCATCAATCTCATGAAAGTACTGGGCGCATTTGTTAAGCCAAATGGAATAACAAGCCATTCATACGGCCCCTCATTCGTCTTGAATGTTGTCTTCCATTCATCACCTTCTCTCATACGAATTTGATGATATCCGCTTTTCAAATCAATCTTTAAAAAAAATCTTGCTCCGCTCAAGCAATCCATCAAGTCATCCATCCTTGGTAATGGAAATCTATATCTGATGGTAATCTTGTTGATTTCCCTTGAGTTTGTACACATCCTCCAGCCTCCATCTTTCTTTGGATTGAGCATTGTTGGAACAACGCATGGACTCAAGCTTTCTCGAATCAACCCTTTGTCCATTAAGTCCTAGACTTGTCTCTTGACCTCCTCATTCTCCTACGACGTCAATCTGTATGATGCTTTGTTTGGTAAACTAGCTCCAGGTATAAGATCAACGTGATGGCTTATACTTCTGATCAGTGGCAACGAACGAGGTAGTTCATCCACTACTATATTAGCAAACTCTTCCAGCAACTTCTGGATTTCCTCTGGTAAATCATCCATTCTTGTACTAGTTAAAAAAATTCTAGGCTTCCTAACCACAATGAATTGTGTGTCTTCCTTCTTCCTAACCTCCTTAAGGAGTTCCTTCCCACTCATGAGAAGTATAGTGTTGATCACCTCTGGTTTCACTTATTTATCCTTAATCGACAGCAACATGTGAGTTCTCCCATTCTTCTCCAGGTTGTATGTGTTCTTTCTCCCATCATGAACCACATTTTTGTCATATTGCCACAGTCTACCCAACAATAGTTAACAAACATCCATGGGAATGACATCACATAATATTTCATCCTTATATCCTCCTATTTTAAATTCAACTAAACATTGTTTAGTGACATTTACCTGATGTCCTTTTTGTAACCAAGAAACTTTGTATGGGCCTAGATGTTCAATAGTCTCTAGCTCCAACTTTTCTACCATCTCTGTAGAAACGAGATTGTCTGTGCTACCACTGTCCACGATGACTTTGCATACCTTCTCTTTGGTCTTGCAAGCAATCCAAAAAAGTTTGTTCCTTTGGGCTGGGTTCTCTGCCTCTTTCTCTGGCTTCAAGAGAACTTTTCTCATCATCAGTGATCTTCCGCCCTCAACATCTTTTGCCTCAATATTCCATCCTTGTGCTTCGACAATGTGAGTTTCACCACCCTCTTTCTTTCTATCCGGACATTTATAAGATTTATGTCCATTTTTTCCACAGGTAAAGCATTTTATTTCTCCACCTCTGCCTCTTCCTCTTCCTCTCGTTCGAGGAAAAGTATTTCCATCAGCATATTGTCCGCTCTGTGAGATTCCACCTCTCTCAGTTTGAGTTTGAGGTTTCTTCCACTCTTCTTTAGGTTTCTGATTCCTATCCTGGGCAATTGTTTTGCCTCTGGCTTGACTTTTGCCTCGGCCTCTCTGACCTTGCTTTCGACTCAGCTTCTCTTCAGCTTTCAGAGCCATCTGATAAGCATCCTCCACATTTCTAGGGGTCATCATGCTCATCTCGTCCTGAATGTCGTATCTTAGACCATTCATGTACCTTGCAACTTTTTCATCATCACTTTCCCGATGACCTGCTCTGATGTTTATCTTGTAGAATTCTTCAGTGTACTCTGTCACTATCATCAACTTCTGTGTCAAGTTCTGCATCCTCTGAAATAGAGTAATTTGATAATCCTTGGGTATGAATTTGGCTTTCATCTTCGCAACCATTCTATCCCAACTTTTGATTTTTTGCTTGCCTTTGCAACGTCTCTCAGCCTACAACTCATCCCACCATAATGTTGCATGCCCTTTAAGTCTGGTGACAACATTTTTGACCTTCTTGTCTTCCTCAACATCCTCATAGTCAAAGTACTTATCCAGATCTCTAATCCAGTCTATAATCTCTTCAACGTCCAGGTTCCCCTCATACATGGGAATCTCCATTTTTTCCCTGGCACCTATCCTTGCAACAAACCTGAATAGGCGTTCATCTGCTACATCTTCGGCTGCAACTTCTTCTCCTTTGGTTCCAGCTTCATTTTGACTTTTAGCCTCGCTGATATCCCCAGCGTCGACTGTGCGTCTCTGTGCTGTCTCCATGGCATCAAGCCTAGCACGTAGTTCACACATTTCCCTTTCCCCTGCTGGATCAGGCATTGCTCTGTCTCTCCTCCTCGGCGGCATGGCTGAAAAATATTCTTCCTTCCTCTACTACAGAAAACAAAGAAATTTTTATGTGCTCTGATACCACACTGACGCAGATCCCCAATCCTCATAATCGAGGTCCGCACAGGATCGTTCTAAATATGCCCTCTTGAGTCTGATTGACTCTTAGGTTCCTCCACAAGGAATCCTACACACACACAACAAGAGTGTTTTTCCACAGGTCCTTATGAGTATGCCCGTGTGAACCAATATAAAGCACCACTCAACTCCCCTGACCACAATAAATTGATGACGCCCTTTTTCCTTATCGGGACTTTCCTTTTATTTCCTTTTCGGGATTTCGGGTTTCACAAATCCTGTTGTCGAGGCTCTCGACCTTTCCACCTTTTGAAACCCGAATTGTTGATTTTCCCAAAATGGTTGGCCATGTCCTCCTACACAGTTGTATCGCATTTTGCGACTTCGGGAGTTCTGGAACAAGGAACCTCGACCTCTTGTCTTCACAACTACCAAAATGCCGAACCCTGAAACGTTTAGCAAAAGAATAGCTTCTATCGAAAATTTTCTTCCTTTTCGGGTTTCGGACTTCGCGATTTCGCGAGTCCTGATGTAAGGCTTTTGGCTCTCTAACGTCCACAAACACCGAAACTCCGAAACGATATCTCTGACAGGATCAACGGCTATAAGCCTCCCTTCGATCTGACGGCCCGCGTGATTTTTGGACTTTCGGGTATCGGGAGTCCAAGACTCTTGATCCCAGAACACTGTCCTCTCGGGTTCATGAACCTCGAAACACTGAATTTCTGAAACGCCTCTTCACACTATTTCGCGTTTCGCAATTTCATGGGTTCTCATGTGAAGTGCACGAATTCTTGTCAACGGGAATGTCGAAATCCTGATTCCCAAAATGCCGAAATCCCTCTTCATAATATCTCGGATCTCACAACTTCAAAATTCTAAATGCAAGGGCCCAAACTCCTTGTCCTCAGGACTTCCGGTATCCCGGATCCCGAAATGTCGAAATGCCGAAACGCTCCTCCAAAGGTATTTTGCGTTTCGCGATTTCAGAGCTTCTGAAGTGGAGCACTCTACTCCTTGTCAATAGGAATGCCTAAATTCCAAAATTCATCCTTGGCTATTCTTCGCCTTTATACACGAAACTCTTTTCGCGTTTCGGGGATTTGATCAACCAAAGGTTTCGTCCACACTTCGGACTTATGAACCCCGAAGTGATGAAATGATCCTGACGGTCCATTGATCAAAATCAACAGTCCACATTGACTCATGTTACCAGAGTGATGGATTCGTCCCTCCTTATCCACCTTGTAACTTCTCTGGATCTTACGGTTCTCGTGATTTTAGGATTTCTCCTCGGAGAATTCTGACTACTCGATTTCTTCCTTGATAGCTCCTTCGAAATGAACCAGTATTCTTATACTGGAACTCAAATCCTACAAAATGATTTCGACTCCCCCCTTTGAACACTTCAAAGGCATTAACCCTTCTGAGCTTTTCTCTGACAACTTCAAATCACAAAATAACTCCTGCACACACTCCTTGCGACAATCCTTCAATTACTTCTAGGTATTTGAACTCACAACTCTGTGCACTTTCTCTGCAACAACAATCCTTCAATCTCTCAACCTTAGTTGATAAGTTCTAAGGTCTCGTCCAGCCTGCTCACACCTTGCACGGCTTCTGTGCTTTCCTTACACTTCTGCGGGAATGAGAACAACAGTATCCCCCCTGAGATTTTAGAGATAAACTCTGAACCTTTGTCAACGCACTCCTTGCGGATGTTTTACTGCACTCCTTGCAGGAACCCCTTTCTTAGGAAGAGAAACAATTGAAACTCATTCTCTTTCTCTCTCAGACTTCAAACACTTAACATGAGATCATACATACATAGCATAACAACAAATGCATTGCAGAGAGAATAAAACAACCATAAGCAGGTCAATTAGCATGTATACACATAAAGCATCATAACACCATGAATTTGAATCAAAGCTTCATATATTAATTTAGAACTTTTGTACATGGGTTCTCCTCTACCACTCTCTGCTACAGCTCTCCTCTTCTCTATGCAAATGTGCCTAACTTATCTAATTCTGATTTTTTTTTACAATGATACAAAGATAAGGGTGTCTATAGTCGTTTTCCCTCTTGTTCCTAAAACTCTCTAATCTGGAATTTAAATCTACCTACTTTCATTAACTACGCATAAATGCCTAAATGTTTTACAGATGAGAGCAATCGCTCAAGATCTCTTTACAATACGCAAGTATGCTTCCCTTTAACCATTACATTAATGTTTCAAAAATATTTCAAAACGTGTGTTGGTGGCCTTCCAACTGTCTTCCCCTTCACGCTCGCTTGATTGCTTACGATGCTCTTGCATCAGTTGTTGAACTTGGCACCTAGACTAGAATATCACTATTGTTGAGACACCTTACTTGGATAGGATTTATTTACTTAAGTGGAGTTTAAACCCCATCTTGAGGGGACTTGTTGTTGAGTTATAGTCAACAAATTCTAAGGCTGGGAGAAAAGTCGAAGGTCTACATGCAGTTGGTGGCTTACTCATACTAGATAAGTGTCTACTGTGTGTATGTTTTAATTACTATGTGAATAACTCTGCATCCTTGTTATGGTAATGGATAATATAATTATGCTCCTATATACGTGTTGTTGGAATTGCATAGAAGTTGTAATTATATGTTATGACATGGGTGTGTGTTGTTGTAATAATACTTAAGCATATTTGATGTTTGAATTGTTAGAATTGTACATTTTTGTGTATAAGCAGAGTTGTATAACATTTATGTACTCCAGCAGGGTTCATACCTCCCCATACATGTTTATATATAAATATTGTTGGTATTTTTCATATCTCAGTTCATATGCAGAGTTGTTCCAATTAATTCAATGGTACTAGACTTAAAATTCAATAGGATATAGTCAGCTCAGGTCTGGGAATGCCCCTGTCCGAGTGTGAACAATTTACAGGATGAATTCATCTCAAAGTGATGAGGAGTGATTACCTTTGTTTGTCTTTAGAGTGAGATTTTGAGCTCCTGAAGGTTTGAGAAGCCTTAAAGATAACCAGGATGAATTCCCAAATCGAATGAATCCTTAATCGGACCCTTAGCTTGCAAAAATATTGCATTGTAAATTTGGAGGAATCGTAGTTATCGATTTGGTATGGGGATTCGATCCTAGCCGTGGATCATAGTCCCTCACAATTGAGGGCTTGCAAAGGATCTAGGTCGTTCACTGTTGTTGGATCCATCAGAGAATCCCTAGAGAGATCATGTCCATCGATTGTTGAAAAGGTCGTCAGAGTCATTAGTCGGAGTAGCCTTGGAGACCAAGAGAAGAGTCACTCTGATGGAAGGGTTCTGAGTGTCAATCGAAATTGTTTGATCAACCGAGATGGGCATTGAATGATATGAGTCGTTGATCGTGGTGGAATCGTCAAAGTATCCTTCGATAAGGTACTCCGATGAGAAGGCTCCGAGGAGCAATCCCAACCGTTAGTCGAAGAACAACTAGGATGTAATCTTGGTCATCGATCGGTGCAGAAAACCCTTAGACTTGATCGAGAGGAGGGGAAACGTCACACTGATGGAAGAATCCTACATGTACAAAGAATATACGTGATGGCTTGTGGCTGGTCGAGGTAGAAGGGGTGGGTCCCTATCGAGTTCTAGCCCTTGCAGAAGGTGCTTCAATCATGGTCGTTGATCGGTGATGGTGTCATAATATCCTGACTTTTGGTCAAAGTGCGTAGCCATTGGAGTATTCCAAGAAGAGGTTTTTGGAGGACCTTGAAGGGAAGACTCCAAGGAGCCATCAAAATCGTCAGATCCATTGGAGGAGTGACGATGGATCTAATTCGTCGATCGTTGTGGAGCTGTCGGAGTAGCCTTGGCTAAGGTACTCTGATGGAGAAGTTTATGAGGAGAGATCGTGGTCGTGGTTACCAAGTGGCAGTGTGCTATGACACTTAAGGGGTGAAAATTGGTGTGGCCTCAGGGCCGCGTGTCAATCCAGGTAGCGGAGTTGGGTAGCGCCATGTGTCCTGGTTTACTCGCAGTCGTCAGATCTATGGGTAGTAGATATGGACACTTGATTGGTCGAATAAACCAGGAGTAATCAAAATCGTCGATACTAGCATGTCCTCAACGAAGGTGTAAGTTGGGTGGACCAAGAGAAGGCTAGAATGTCGACGACACAAGCATCGATGATATAACGAGATTCATTGATCTGTCGACTAGGCAAAAGGATCTCCACCGTTGAATCCTGTGAGACCTGTTTAAAAGAGGAGTGAGGAGGTTGACATCATGATGAAGTAATAATGTTAGCATGGCATTCCAACAAGGCAGCCAAAGTGCTCCTAGAATTCTAGGTGTCACATATTGATTGGTTGATGAGGATCTGGAAAGGAGAGATGACGAGGAACGTCCATCTCGTCAGAGATGTGATGAGGAGATCTAGACCATTAGATCCAAAATCATCAGCGTGGGAGGTTAGTAGGGTCATGTATGACCAAGAAGTGTCGATGACGACAGAGTAATCGTCAACAACGATAGAAGTCAGGATTAATGACAGTCGTTGGTCAACGGATAGTTGAGATTAAATCTTAGTTGTCGATCCATTGTAAGGTCTACATCGCATGGTTAGGATGAGCGATAACCCCCCAGGTAAGTTGGCATCTCCGACGTGATCTGGACCGTAGAGATCAAGAGCCGAGAGTTGCCATATCTAGGGAAGGTACCTGTTGGAGTATCATTGTCATAGTTTTGTTAGCGGGGGTGAACTATGGGATAAGAAATCTCAACAACGGCGAAGGTGGACCAAAGGATCAAGCCTGTGAAACTAACGTATCGTTGCCACACCAAATGGCATGAGTAATATGAAGGCTCGAAAACTTTGGAGGGTTCTAACTTTCGATCCAGATCTTGTAATTGAGCATGGTTACAATAGTTGGAAAGATCTAGACGAGAAGAATCAATCTACGAGGTCAAATTGGAAAAAATAAGTAGTTGAAAAAATTGAAATTTTGTCACCCCATCAGTCTAAATGGTGCCTAGGGGATCGAGTGACGTTACAAAGTGGTATCAGAGCTCCAATTTCAACACCAGGCCTAGATGGGCCAAAGATCAATTACAGGACTGATGTATTAATGCTAAAATGATTTTAGTAATTACAATTGTTATATTATTTTTGTCTAACAAATCTTACTACCTACACATTTTGCAGAACTAAGAGTATAGAGACCAAATCAGAGACCATAGCCATGACAGATAGGGAAGATACATAGAGGACTTCTAGCCATGAGGAGGAAATCAAGGGAAAGTGGATCAACATGAGAAATGAGAGAACTAAATGAAATGGACATGATGAGGGTAAAGAGGAAAGCATAAAATTGGTGGAAACCATCAAGAATCTACAAAAATATGTCTGAAGTTATAACGTAGATAATGAGAGGCTTAGGAAAGCCAAGGAACAACAAGATGATTTCAACATCAAATTGTTACGAAGTATGGAAAGAATAGAGAGGAAAATGGATAAGGAGTCAGAGTCTAGCAAGGCAAAGTAGCTTAAGTTCCATGATAGAAAAAATGAGTTAAGGAGTGATAATAGACACCATTAGCACTCGCCTAAACATTCAGATAGGAGGGCACGCAGTAGCTCAATATTGTCCCATGTTAGGAAGCAGAAGAAGAAATATGGGGTATATGAGCTACAAGGAAAGATGAATAATATTAAGCCTCCTACTTTTGATGGTGAGCACGAGAAGGATGAGGATACAGAGACCAGGTTGTTGGGTATGAGGAAATACTTTCAGGTACATAATTATTCCTCTCAGGTAGAAGGGAGAATAGCAATTTACCAACTTAAAGGAAAAGCATCAATGTGGTGGGTTCAGTTTGTACAAGGGCAACACATTAATGAAACAAAGGTTACTTGGTGGGAGTTTAAGAGACATTTTGAAAAGAAATATTTAACCAAATGTTACTATGATAGGAAAATGAAAGAGTTCTTTGAAATCAAACTTGGAAGTATGACCATTGACAAGTATGAAAGAAGATTTTAGAGTTGTTGAAATATGGGCCTTTTATCAAGGATGAATAGGTGAAGATTCAAATGTACCTGAGTGGGATACCACCATTTATTAGCGATAATATACAATACGATGATCCCAAGACACTGGAAG
>ML779121.1:1707147-1736872 GCA_009831015.1 Picea engelmannii | reverse complement strand
TCAAACTAGGCAACTACACCCTGATTGACACATTCTATGTAGTTGACCTATCAGATACTGATGTCGTGTTAGGGGTACAGTGGTTATATTCATTGGGGGAGATTGGGTTCAACTATCAGACGTTGACCATGAGCTTCAGAGACACCAGTGGATCGAGAGTTGTGCTGAGAGGCATGTCTACATGGGCACCACGAGCAGTATCGACAAAGAGGATGGAGTGGATCTTTCGTCACAGTGATGTGGCTTACGCAACAGAGTGTTTGATCACCACGTAAAAGGTGTCAGAGGGTAGGGAGCAGTACCATCCATAGATCAGAGAACTTCTGGGACGTTATGAGCCAATATTTGGGCCGATACCACCAGGGAGACCACCAGACAGGGGTTTTGAGCAGATGATTGAGTTAGAGGCAAGGGCTACACCGGTGATTATAACACCCTATAGACACACCAAGAAATTTAAGGACGAAATTGAGAAAACAATCAAAGAATTGCTCGCTATGGGGCACATCAGGCCCAGCAGGAGTCCTTTTGCATCTTCAGTTGTACTGGTATTGAAGAAGGATGGCACATTACAGATGTGCATCGNGATCAAGAATCGTTACCCCATTCCACGCATAGATGAGTTGATGGATGAGTTACATGGGGCAGTCTTCTTCACTAAGATTGATCTACGTTCAGGATACCATCAGATCAACATCAGGGAGCGAGACATTGAGAAGACATCGTTCCGATGCCATTTCAGACACTTTGAGTTCTTGGTCATTCCATTTGGACTGACCAACGCACCAGCCACTTTCCAGTCTTGCATGAACCATATCTTTAGAGGACTGTTGAGGAAGTACCTTCTGGTATTCTTCGACGATATATTGATCTACAACAAGACATGGGATGAGCATTTAGCACACTTGGGGAAGGTCTTGGATATTATGAAGGCACATTCTTTATATGCCAAGGAATCCAAATGTGAATTTGGAATGAGGGAACTACTGTACTTAGGGAATATCATCAGTGGGAAGGGAGTACAGGTTCACCAGGAAAAGATCAGGGCCATTGTGGATTGGCCAATGCCAAAAAATCTCAGGGAGATGAGAGGCTTCTTTGGGTTATGCAGTTAGTACAGGTGGTTTGTCAAGGGTTTTTCAAAGTTGGTAGCACCACTCACAGACTTGACCAAGAAGGGCGCTTTTCATTGGACAGAGGAATCACAATAGACATTCAACAAAATGAAGGAGGTTATGAGCACATGCCCTGTTCTATCCCTTCCAGACTTTTCTTAGCCATTTGTCTTAGAGTGCGACGCATCAGGGGTGGGGATTGGAGCAATCTTGATGTAGGGGGGCCACCCCATTGTGTTTGAGAGTAGGAAGCTCGACGAGTCGGAGAGACTCTATCCTATTTATGATAAGGAGATGCTAGCGATCATGCATGCTTTAACCAAATTCAGGCAGTATCTGGTTGGCAGCAGGTTTGTAGTGAAGACTGATCATAACAGTCTCAAGTATTTCCTTGACCAGAAAGACCTCAGTGAGAGGTAGCAGAAGTGGGTCTCAAAGATCCAAGCCTTTGACTTTGACATTGAGTATGTCAAGGGAAAAAGGAGTATCGTGGCGGATGCCTTGTCCAGGAGGCCAGCAGGATGTTCGATGATGGACATTTGTACAGATTGGAAAGCTCATTTGTTGGTGGAATACTCCAAAAATAAATTTGCTTGTGAGGTGATGGATGGAAAAGTTATTGATGATAGATATCGGGTTCTTGATGATGTCATTTTCTACAAGAACCGGATTACTTTGTTCCAAAATCCACCCTGAAGGGGAAGATTCTGAAGGTGTGTCATGATTCGCCAACAACAAGGCATCAAGAGTACTTCAAAACATATAGGCAGACCAGGGAGAGATTCTCATGGAAGGGTCTCAAGGATGATGTGTTGAAACACATACGAGAGTGCATGACTTGTCAGCAGAACAAGTCCGAGCAGACACACCCCGCAAGGCTACTACAACCTCTACCCATTCTAGAGCATAAATGGGAGAGCATTTCCATGGATTTCATTACAGGCCTCCCTAGAGTGTAGGGCAAGGACTGTATATTTGTATTGGTCGACAGACTTACAAAATTTTCACATTTCTTCACCATACCCATAGACTACAAGGCCATACAAGTAGCAGAGTTGTTTTTTAGGGAGGTATTCCGGTTGCATGGGTTACCTAGGCAGATAGTCAGTGATAGGGATGGGTGCTTCATCAATGCATTTTGGCAGGATCTTTTCAGATTGACAGGCACAGAGCTATCCATGAGTACCAAATACCACCCACAGACAGATGGGCAGACAGAGATCATCAACAAATGGGTGGAAGGGTATCTGAGGAACTATGTGGGGGGGAAACAACACACTTGGGTGAGATGGTTACATATGGGTGAGTATTGCTACAACACAACTTACCATATTTCTATCAGGATGTCACCATTCAGGGCATTGTATGGATACGATGCACCCTCCTTTATAGAGACTATGTTTGGGGACATCAAGGTCTCGGGGGACAAGGATTGGGTGGAGGAGAGTCAAAGGATTCTTCAATCAGTAAGGGAGAACTTGTAGTCAGCTCAGAATCAACAGAAGATATATGCAGACCGACACAGAGTTGAGCACAGTTTTGAGGTAGGGGATTTGGTTTTCCTGCAATTACAGCCATACCAACAATCCTCCTTGAAGAGGAGTGGATCAGAGAAACTGAAGCCGAAGTTCTATGGTCCATACAGAGTCATCAGGAGGATAGGCGAGGTGGCATACGAGCTAGAGCTACCGGAAGGTAGCAAGATTCATAACGTCTTTCACGTCTCTTGCTTTAAAAAGGTTATGGGACAACAAGTTAGAATTTCAGAGGAGTTTCCACCCTTGGATGAGAAGGGTCGGTTGGAACTAGTGCCACATGCGAGGGAGAGCATATCTTACAACACCCAGGATTGATGTTGCTTGAGGACAAGCAATCTCGGGAAGGGAGGACTGTGATGTCCCGTTCCCAAGAGTATTCCAGCAGGGAGTGACTTAGTAGTCTATATGTTCCCGTAGACCATAGTCAGGCACAAACAGGGAACAAGATGGAGAAATAAGGAGGAATTGATGGCTAAATGATGAATTAAGACAAAATACTTAGAAAAAGTCACTTAAGCCTAAGTCAACAAAGAATTAGTATGAAAAGGTGTTAAAGGGGGACTTAATTGACTAATTGATCACTTTAGGAGGAAAAACACCTAGCTTAAGTGAGGTCAATGGTGAATTAGATTGGGAAAGGTATAAAGGGAGGAATTTGACCTAATTCCTCAATATGCATTGTTATGATTTGATGTTGAGAGTTCCCAGAGGAGGAGGAGGAGAGCCGACCTTACTGTTTTGTGGATTTCTGGAGGAAACCACCACCATTGATCGGTTTTGGTGTTGAGAGACACACCATAGCCCATCAGAGATACCATCCAGGTATTTCACCGTACTTTTCAAGAGTATCCATTGCAGAGTGCACAACTCAGCCAGTGAGGGCGCAAGCTAGTTTGAGCGTTTGGAGAGCTGCACGAGATCCGTATCCAGATTGCACTTTCCTTCCAACCCATTTGATATCCAGCCAGGGCGCTTCTATTGAGCCATCTATCGTCAGATTCTGACGGTGGAATCTTGCAGATCAATTCATTCAGCCATTTAGGGCTCAACTCTTTCGGACAAACATTTGGTGTTGCATGCAGAGTATCAGAGCAGATCCGGAAAAATCCTTCCAACCCATTTCCTTATCTGGAAAGACGATCATTTTGAGCCATATAGTAGCAGATGTTTTTGGTGGAATACTTTGGGGTGCATCCAATGCTCCAAGAGGTGCACAACCCCCCCAGAGGTCCAGATCTAGTGCCTTAGAGACCAGATTCGAGATCTGACACTCACCCATTTCGGTCTAGAGGCTAGGGCTCTTCTTTTGGAGTAGTTTCCAGTGTATTTCGACGGTCTGAACTTCTAGACGAGTTTTCTAGCTGGTAGCGGTTACCGTACTTCGTCGAAAATCGCATATTTTCATCGACCTATCCGTGCATGCATCAGATCTACGATCATCTTCTGATCACGGGTATTTTTATGTTATTTGATTGTATTCCAGTACTAATCCATGATATCTGGCTGACGTTTATATTCTATATTTCCAGTAGGCTATTGTATTTCCATGCTCGAACCGTATAATACATGATATTGGGCAGTTGATGTTCTTTACTTCTGCATGCATCCTTTATATGTTGTTTAAACCATAAATATGGAACATGCACATGCACTAACCAACATGCACACGAAATAACCCAGATGCACATGCAATAACCATCAAGATCTCAAACATACAATTGAAACGCATCCAGAAAACCCCAGTGTATTAGATTTGCAAGATAAAATAATAGATCAGTAGCAAATATCTTGATCAGTGGAATCAGGGATATTTCAGAAGGGGCACACTCCCTAGGGTGGGACAAGCACAGGGGGAATGAGAGATTGTAGGTTGGTTGTTGACACAGACCCCCAATCCTTAGAATCGAGGTCCGCACATGATCGTTCTAAATCTGCCCTCTTGAGTCTGATTGACTCTCAGGTTTCTCCACAGGGAATCCTACACACACACAACAACAATGTTTTTCCACAGGTCCTTCTGAGTATGCCCGTGTGAACCAACACAAAGAACCACTCAACTCCTTTGACCACAATAAATTGATCGCACCCTTTTTACTTATCGGGACTTTCCTTTTCTTTCCTTTTCGGGATTTCGGGTTTCGCGATTTCACGAATCCTGTTGTCGAGGCTCTCGACCTTTCCACCTTCTGAAACCTAAAATGTCGATTTTCCCGAAATGCTTGGCCACATCCTCCTACATAGTTGTATCACGTTTCCTGACTTCAGGAGTTCTGGAACAAGGAACCCCAACCTCTTGTCTTCACAACTACAGAAATGCCGAACCCCGAAACGTTCATCAAAAGACTGGCTTCTATCGAAACTTTTCTTCCTTTTGGGGTTTCAGACTTCGCGATTTTGCGAGTCCTGATGTAAGGCTTCCAACTCTCTAACCTCCACAAACCCCGAAACTCTTAAACGATATCTCTGACGGGATCAACGACTATAAGCCTCCCTTCGATTCGACGACCCACGTGATTTTCGAACTTTCGGGTATCGAGAGTCCAAGACTCTCGATCCCAGAACATTGTCCTCTAGGGTTCCCGAACCCCGAAACACTGAATTTCTGAAACGCCTCTTCACACTATTTCGCGTTTCGAAATTTCGGGGGTTCTCATGTGAAGTGCCTGAATTCTTGTCAACGGGAATGCCAAAATCCCGATTCCTGAAATGCTGAAATACCACTTCACAATATCCCGGATCTCACAACTTCAAAATTCTAAATGCAAGGGCCCAAGCTCCTTGTCCTCAGGACTTCTGGTATCCCAGATCCCGAAATGCCAAAATGCCAAAACGCTCCTCCAAAGGTATTTCGCGTTTCACGATTTCGGAGCTTCTGATGTGGAGCACTCTACTCCTTGTCAACAGGAATGCTGAAATGCCGAAATTCGTCCTTGTCTATTCTTCGCCTTTATACACGAAACTCTTTTTGTGTTTCGGGGATTTGATCAACCAAAGGTTTCGTCCACACTTCGGACTTATGAACCCCGAAGTGCCGAAATGATCCCGACGGTCCAATGATAGAAATCAATGGTCCACATTGACTCTTGTTACCAGAGTGATGGATTCGTCCCTCTTTATCCACCTTGTAACTTCTCTGGATCTTACAATTCTCATGATTTCGGGAGTTCTCCTCGGAGAATTTCGACCGCTCGATTTCTTCCTTGACCACTCCTTCGAAATGAACCAGTATTCTTATACTGTAACTCAAATCCTGCGAAATGACTTCGACTCCCCCCTTTGAATACTTCAAAGGCGTTAACCCTTCTGAGATTTTCTCTAACAACTTCAAATCACAAAAGAACTCCTGCACGCACTCCTTGCGGAGATCCTTCAATTACTTCTAGGTATTTGAACTCACGACTCTGTGCACTTTCTCTGCAACAACAGTCCTTTAATCTCTCAACCTTAGTTGATAAGTTCAAAGGTCTTGGCCAACCTACGCACACCTTGCACAACTTCTATGCTTGTCTTGCACTTCTGCGGGAATGAGAACAATGATATCCCCCCTGAGCTTTTAGAGATAAACTTTGAACCTTCGTCAATGCACTCCTTGCGGACGTTTCACTGCACTCCTTACATGAACCCCTTTCTCAGGAAGAGGAACAATTGAAACTCATTCTCTTTCTTTCTCAAACTTCAAACACTTAACATGAGATCATACATACATAGCATAAAAACAAATGCATTACAGAGAGAATAAAACAACCATAAGCAGGTCAATTAGCATGTATACATAGAAAGCATCATAACACCATGAATCTGAATCAAAGCTTCATATATTAATTCAGAACTTTTGTACATGGGTTCTCCTCTACCACTCTCTGCTACAACTCTCCTCTTCTCTATGCAAATGTGCTTAACTTATCTAATTCTGATTTTTTTTTTACAATGATACAAATATGAGGGTGTCTATAGTCATTTTCCCTCCTGTTCCTGAAATTGTCTAATCTGGAATTTAAATCTACCTACTTTCATTAACTACGCATAAATGCCTAAATGTTTTACAGATGAGAGCAATCGCTCAAGATCTGTTTACAATACGCAAGTATGCTTCCCTTTAACCATTACATTAATGTTTCAAAAATATTTCAAAACGTGCGTTGGTGGCCTTCCACCTGTCTTCCCCTTCACGCTTGCTTGACTGCTTACGATGCTCCTGCATCATACTCCCTCGCTTGAAAATTTTCATGGACTCCTATTCATGAGCTCTTGCACACTCTATCCATGCTTCTGAATTTCTACTTCATCTTCCTAGCTGGCATCTTCAACTAGATGTCCCCTCCATTTCACCAAGTATTCAAAATACTCTTTTCTCTTGGTCCTCTTGTTTATTCTCTTGTCAAGTATACTTTCCATCTGTGGCTTTTCAGCTACAGGCATTTGTTTAGTCCACTGAACCTCTGTCTGTTCATTGTCTACTCTTGCTTCTTCAGCTCTGTAAGGGTACAAATCTGAGATGTTGAATATCAGTGAAATTTCGATCCCATCAGGTAATTCGATATCATATGCATTTGCCCCAAAATTTTTTACGATCTTGCATGGTCCAATCTTCTTTATTTTCAGTTTGTTATATGTTCCCCTTGGGAACCTTTCTTTCCTCAAATGTGCAAGAATTAGATCACCAACTTCAAATTGAAGTTCTTGCCTGTGTTGATCTACTTTGCGTTTATACTCTTGATTCGAACTCTGCAATCTCTCCTTAACTTGACTGTGAAGCTCCTTCATTGCCTCTGCAAAATCCTCTGCACTAGCACTTCTAGTTTCATTATGTTCTGAATCCTTCAATTCAGAAACTCCTCTTGGCTGCATTCCATATACGAATTGGAATGGGCTCTTTCCTGTGCTTCTATTGAGCGAGTCATTATACGCAAATTTTGCTTGTGGCAGAATGTGGTCCCACTGACTATGGTGTTCAGTCACTAGGCTCCTCAATAAATCTCCCAAGCTCTTGTTCACAACTTCTTTTTGCCCATTCGTCTGAGGATGATAAGATTAGCTAAATGACAAATTTGTCCCCAGCTTCTTCCATAAAGTCCTCTAGAAATGTCCCATGAACTTGGTGTCTTGATTTGAAACTATACTTCTTGGTAAGTCGTGAATTTTGACGACTTCTTTGAAAAACAGGTTCGCAATATGTGTTGCGTCGCTGGTTTTCTGACATGGTATAAAATGTGCCATTTTTGAAAATCTGTCCACCACAAAGATGGAATCAAATCCTCTTTATGTTCTTAGCAGCCCCAATATAAAATCCATGCTCACTGCATCCCATAGCTTCTCAGGTATGGGTAATGGCTGGTATAACCCTGTGTTCTGCCTTTTTCCCTTTGTGCGTTGACAAATTCTACATCTGTCCACAAATATTTTGACATATGTCCTCATCCCTGGCCAAAAATATGAGCCATTCAATTTCAAGAACGTTTTGTCATGACCGAAGTGTTCGACCAATCCTCCACTGTGTTTTTCTTTCAGCAGATTCTCCCTCATGGAGCATTTTGGAGTACATAACTGATTTCTCTTGAATAATAATCCATCCTGGATTATATATTCAGTCCACTGGCTTCTATCCTTGAGAATTGGATTCTCAGATGCCTCATATGCCTCTTTAAAATATGGATCATCTTTGTACATTTCTTTGAGATTATCAAAACCCAAAGTTTTGACTCTAAATTCCTGCATAAGAAAACATTTTCTGCTTAAAGCATCAACAACTTTGTTAGCAGTTCCAAAAATATGTTTAATTACAAAAGTAAAATTTTGCATGTATTCAACCCATTTAACATGTCTTTGGTTCAACTTCTCCTATTGAGTCACGAATTTTAAGGCATGATTATCACTATACAAAACAAACTCTTTAGGAACCAAATAATGTCTCCATTTCTTCAGTGCTTGTATGACTGCATAGAATTCTTTGTCATATGTTGAGTATTTAATCTTTGCTTCATTCAATTTCTCACTAAGTATGCAATCAGTCTATTGTCTTGGCTCAAGACCGCTCCTATTGCAAACCCACTCGTGTCACACTTGACCTGAAATGTCTTACTGAAATTTGGCAACACCAGAATTGGTTGTTCAGTAATCTTTTTCTTCAGCAAGTTGAAACTTTTTTCTGCTTCCTTTGTCCAATGAAAAGATTTGTGTCTTTTCTTCACCGTGTCCATCATTGGTGCGCTAATCCCACTAAAATTCTGAATGAATTTCCTGTAGAAACTAGCTAATCCATGGAAGCTTTGAACCTCAAATACACTTTTCGGCGATGGCCAATTCTTAATCTCCTCTACCTTATCCAGATCCATTTTCAGCTCATCTGCAGAGATAACAAAACCCAAAAAAATGAGTTATGTCCTCATAAATGTTGATTTCTTCATATTTATCAGTGACTTCTCTTGATGCAATGTCCTCATCATTGTAGAGAAATGCTTCAACTGTTCTGCTTCCGTCTTGTTGAAAATCAATATATCATCAAGATATACAATGACGAATTTTCCTATGAGATCCTTCAGTACTTCATTCATCAATCTCATGAAAGTACTGGGCGCATTTTTTAAGCCAAATGGCATAACAAGCCATTCATACAATTCCTCATTCATCTTGAATGTTGTCTTCCATTCATCACCTTCTCTCATACGAATTTGATGATATCCGCTTTTCAAATCAATGTTTGAAAAAAATCTTGCTCCGCTCAAGCAATCCATCAAGTCATCCATCCTTGGTAATGGAAATCTATATCTGATGGTAATATTGTTGATTTCCTTGGAGTCTGTACAGATCCTCCAGCCTCCATCTTTCTTTGGGTTGAGCACTGTTGGAACAACACATGGACTCAAGCTTTCTCAAATCAACCCTTTGTCCATTAAGTCCCGGACTTGTCTCTTGACCTCCTCATTCTCCTATGACGTCAATCTGTACGTTGCTTTGTTTGGTAAACTAGCTCCAGGTATAAGATCAATGTGATGGCTTATACTTATGATCGGTGGCAATGAACGAGGTAGTTCGTCCACTACTATATCAACAAACTCTTCCAACAACTTTTGGATTTCCTCTGGTAAATCATCCACTCTTGTACTGGTTAAAACGATTCTAGGCTTCCTAAACACAATGAATTGTGTATCTTCCTTCTTCTTAACCTCCTTAAGGATTTCCTTCCCACTCATGAAAAGTACAGTGTTGGTCACCTCTGGTTTCACTTCTTTATCCTTAATCGACAGTGACATGTGAGTTCTCCCATTCTTCTCCAAGGTGTATGTGTTCTTTCTCCCATCATAAATCACATTTCTGTCATATTTCCACAGTCTACCCAACAATAGTTGACAAACATCCATGGGAATGACATCACATAGTATTTCATCCTTATATCCTCCTATTTTAAATTCAACTAAACATTGTTTAGTGACATTTACCTGATGTCCTTTTTGTAACCACGAAACTCTGTATGGGCCTGGATGTTCAATAGTCTCCAGCTCTAGCTTTTCTACCATCTCTGTAGAAACGAGATTGTCTGTGCTACCACTGTCCACGATGACTTTTCATACCCTGTCTTTGGTCTTGCAAGCAGTCTGAAAAAGTCTATTCCTTTGGGCTGGGTTCTCTGCCTCTTTTTCTGGCTTCAAGAGAACTTTTCTTATCATCATTGATCTTCTGCCCTCAGCATCTTCTGCCTTAATATTTTGTCCTTGTGCTTCGGCAATGTGAGTTTCACCACCCTCTTTCTTTCTGTCTGGACATTCATCGAAATCAACGGTCCAATGATCAAAATCAACGGTCCACATTTACTCCTGTTACCAGAGTGATGGATTCGTCCCTCCTTATCCACCTTGTAACTTCTCTGGATCTTACAATTCTCGTGATTTTGGGAGTTCTCCTCGGAGAATTTCGAACGCTCGATTTCTTCCTTGACAGCTCCTTCGAAATGAACCAGTATTCTTATATTGGAACTCAAATCCTGCGAAATGACTTCGAATCCCCCCTTTGAACACTTCAAAGGCATTAACCCTTCTAAGCTTTTCTCGGACAACTTCAAATCACAAAAGAACTCTTGCACGCACTCCTTGCGACAATCCTTCAATTACTTCTAGGTATTTGAACTCACGACTCTGTGCACTTTCTCTGCAACAACAATCCTTCAATCTCTCAACCTTAGTTGATAAGTTCTAAGGTCTCAGCCAGGCTGCACACACTTTGCATGACTTCTGTGCTTGTCTTGCACTTCTGCGGGAATGAGAACAACGGTATCCCCCCTGAGCTTTTAGAGATAAACTTTGAACCTTCGTCAACGCACTCCTTGCGGACGTTTCACTGCACTCCTTGCAGGAACCCCTTTCTTAGGAAGATAAACAATTGAAACTCATTCTCTTTCTCTCTCAGACTTCAAACACTTAACATGAGATCATACATACATAGCATAACAACAAATGCATGACAGAGAGAATAAAACAACCATAAGTAGGTCAATTAACATGTATACACAGAAAGCATCATAACACCATGAATCTAAATCAAAGCTTCATATATTAATTTATAACTTGTGTACATGGGTTCTCCTCTACCACTCTCTGCTACAACTCTCCTCTTCTCTATGCAAATGTGCTTAACTTATCTAATTCTGATTTTTTTTTACAATGATACAAATATGAGGGTGTCTATAGTAATTTTCCCTCATGTTCCTAAAACTGTCTAATCTGGAATTTAAATCTACCTACTTTCATTAACTACGCATAAATGCCTAAATGTTTTACAGATGAGAGAAATCACTCAAGATCTGTTTACAATATGCAAGTGCGCTTCCCTTTAACCATTACATTAATGTTTCAAAAACATTTCAAAATGTGTGTTGGTGGCCTTCCAACTGTCTTCCCCTTCATGCTCGCTTGACTACTTACAATGCTCCTGCATCAGTTGTTAAACTTGGCACCTGGACTAGAATATCACTATTGTTGAGACACCTTACTTGGATAGGATTTATTTTCCCAAGTGGAGTTTAAAGCCCAGCTCGGGGGGACCTGTTGTTGAGTTATAGTCAACAAAGTCTAAGGCTGGGAGCAAAGTTGAAGGTCTACATGCAGTTGGTGGCTTACTTATACTAGATAAGTATCTATCATGTGTATGTTTTAATTACTATGTGAATAATTCTGCATCCTTGTTATGGTAATGGCTAATATGATTATGCTCCTATATACTTGTTGTTGGAATTGCATAGAAGTTGTAATTATATGTTATGACATGGGTGTTTTTTGTTGTAATAATACTTAAGCATATTTGATGTTTGAATTGTTAGAATTGTACATTTTTGTGTATAAGCAGAGTTGTATAACATTTATGTACTCCAGCAGGGTTCGTACCTCCCCATACATGTTTATATATAAATATTGTTGGTATTTTTCATATCTCAGTTCATATGCGGAGTTGTTCCAATTAATTCAATGGTACTAGACTTAAAATTCAATAGGATATAGTCAGTTCTGGTCTAGAAATGCCCCTGTCCGAGCATGAACAGTTTACAGGATGAATTCATCTCAAAGTGATGAGGAGTGATTGCCTTCGTTGGTCTTTAGAGTGAGATTTTGAGCTCCTGAAGGTTTGAGAATCCTTAAAGATAACCAGGATGAATTCCCAAATTGAATGAATCCTTAATCGGACCCTTAGCTTGCAAAAATATTGCATTGTAAATCTAGAGGAATCGTAGTTGTCGATTTGGTATGGGGATTCAATCCTAGACGTGGATCATAGTCCCTCACGCTTGAGGGCTTGCAAAGGATCTAGGTCATTCACTATCGTTGGATCCATCATAGAATACTCAGAGAGATCATGTCCATCGATTTTTGAAAAGGTCGTTGGAGTCATTGGTCGGAGTAGCCCTGGAGACCAAGAGCAGAGTCACTCTGATGGAAGGGTTCTGAGTGTCAATCGAAATTGTTTGATCAACCGAGATGGGCATTGAATGATCTGAGTCGTTGATCATGGTGGAATCATCAAAGTATCCTTGGATAAGGTACTCCGATGAGCAATCCCAACCGTTAGTCAAAGAACAACTGGGATGTAATATTGGTCATCGATCGGTGCAGAAAACCCTTAGACTTGATCGAGAGGAGGGGAAACGTCACGCTGATGGAAGAATCCTACATGTACAAAGAATATACGTGATGGCTTGTGAATGGTCGAGGTAGAAGGGGTGGGTCCCTATCGAGTTCTAGCCCTTGTAGAAGGTGCTTCAATCATGGTCGTTGATCGGTGATGGTGTCATAATATCCTGACCGTTGGTCAAAGTGCGTAGCCATTGGAGTATTCCAAGAAGAGGTTGTTGGAGGGCCCCAAAGGGAAGACTCCAAGGAGCCATCAGAATCGTCAGATCCATTGAAGGAGTGACGATGGATCTAATTTGTCGATCGTTGTGGAGCTGTCGGAGTAGCCTTGGCTAAGGTACTCCAATGGAGAAGGTTCTGAGGAAATATCGTTGTCGTGGTTACCAAGTGGTAGTGTGCTATGACACTTGAGGGGTGAAATATGGTGTGGCCTCAGGGCCACGTGTCAAGCTAGGTAGCAGAGTTGGGTAGGGCCATGTGTCCTGGTTTACTTGTAGTCGTCAGATCTATGGGTAGTAGATATGGACCCTTGATTGGTCGAATAAACCAGGAGTAATCAAAATCGTCGATACTAGCATGTCCTCAACGAAGGTGTAATTTGGGTGAACCAAGAGAAGGCCAGAACATCGATGACACAAACATCGACGATACAACGAGATTCATTGATCTGTCGAGTGGGCAAGAGGATATCCACCGTTGAATCCTGTGAGACCCATTCAAAAGAGGAGTGAGGAGGTTGACATCATGATGAAGTAATAATGTTAGCATGGCATTCCAACAAGGCGGCCAGAGTGCTCCTAGAATTCTAGGTGTCACATATTGATTGGTTGATGAGTATCTAGAAAGGAGAGATGACGAGGAACATCCATCTCATCAGGGATGTGATGAGGAGATCTAGACCATTAGATCCAAAAGAGTCAGCGTGGGAGGTTAGTAGGGTCATGTATGACCAAGAAGTGTCGATGACGATAGAGTAATCATCGACAATGATAGAAGTCGGGGTTAATGACAGTCATTGGTCAGTGGATAGTTGAGATTAAATCTTAGTCGTTGATCCATTGTAAGGTCTACATCGCATGGTTAGGATGAGCGATAACCCCCCAGGTAAGTTGGCATCACCGACGTGATCTAGACCATAGAGATCAAGAGCCGAGAGTTGCCAGATCTAGGGAAGGTACCTGTTGGAGTATCATTGTCAGAATTTTGTTAGCAGGGGTGAAATATGGGATAAGAAATCTCAACAATGACGAAGGTGGACCAAAGGATCAAGCCTGTGAAACTAACATATCATTGCCACACCAAATGGCATGAGTAATATGCTGCCACGTGGATCAAATGTGATAATGAGTTGGTTGTTGGTCGATGAAGGCCCGAAAACTTTGGAGGGTTGTAAATTTCGATCCAGAGCTTCGAATTGAGCATGGTTACAATCATTGGAAAGATCTAGACGAGAAGAATCAATCTACAAGGTCAAAATGGAAAAAATAAATAGTTGAAAAAATTGAAATTTTGTCACCCCATCAGTCTAAATGGTGCCTAGGGGATCAAGTGACATTACAAAGTGGTATCAGAGCTGCAATTTCAACACCAGGACTGGATGGGTCAAAGATCAATTATAGGACTGATGTATTAATGCTGAAATGATTTTAGTAATTACAATTGTTATATTATTTTTGTCTAACAAATCTTACTACCTACACATTTTGCAAAACTAAGAGTATAGATACCGAATCAGAGACCAAAGTCATGACAGACAGGGAAGATACATAGAGGATTTCTAGCCATGAGGAGGAAATCAAGGGAAAGTGGATCAACATGAGAAATGAGAGAACTAAATCAAATGGACATGATGAGGGTAAAGAGGAAAGCATAAAATTGGTGGAAACCATCAAGAATCTACAAAAATATGTCTGAAGTTATAATGTAGATAATGAGAGGCTTAGGAAAGCCAAGGAACAACAAGATGATTTCAACATCAAGTTGTTATGAAGCCTAGAAAGCATAGAGAGGAAAATGGATAAGGAGTCAGAGTCTAGCAAGGCAAAGGAGCTTAAGTTCCATGATAGAAAAAGTGAGTTAAGGAGTGATGATAGACACCATCAACACTTGCCTAAACATTCAGCTAGGAGGGCACGCAGTAGTTCAATATTTTTCGATGTTAAGAAGAAGAAGAAGAAAAATGGGGTATATGAGCTACAGGGAAAGATGAATAATATTAAGCCTCCTACTTTTGATGGTGAGCAAGAGAAGGATGGGGATGCAGAGACCTGGTTGTTGGGTATGAGGAAATACTTTCAGGTACATAATTATTCCTCTCAGGTAGAAGGGAGAATATCAATTTACCAACTTAAACGAAAAACATCAATGTGGTGGGTTTAGTTTGTAGAAGTGCAACACATTGATGAAAACAAGGTTACTTGGTGGGAGTTTAAGAGACATTTTGAAAAGAAATATTTAACCAAATGTTACTATGATAGGAAAATGAAAGAGTTCTTTGAAATCAAACTTGGAAGTATGACCATTGACAATTATGAAAGAAGATTTTAGAGTTTTTGAAATATGGGCCTTTTATCAAGGATGAATAGGTGAAGAATCAAATGTACCTGAGTGGGATACCACCATTTATTAGCGATAATATACAATACGATGATCCCAAGACACTGGAAGATACCATAAGGAGAGTTAAATGTCTCTATGATCAACATAGAGGAAGACCTTATTTACAAAATCCTTGGGAGGAAAAGAGGAAAAGAAAGATGGAACATAGGAAAAAGGGAAGAAAAGCATCATTTTTCATAAATAACACTCAAGGACAACCAACTTTCAAGGAGCCGGGGATGACTGAAACCATGGGACAAAGACCAAAGAAACAACCAATGAAGTGTTGGAGTTGTAATGGAGACCACATGTATCGGGATTGTCCACATAGAACTGAAAAAGGGAGGCTTGTTCACAATGTACAACAAGTTGAAACAATTGAAGACACGGGGAGAAATGTACCCAGGATTTATGCAGCCATGGACCACAAGCATGTCGAGTTTCAGTCTCACATGATTGAGGTAGAAGGTAAGATTAAAAATGAACCTATTGCTATTTTAATTGATTCAGGAGCTAGTCATATTTATCTAGATCCTAATATGGTAGAGAGGTTTCAATTACCAAAAAACAAACTTGGAAAATCTTGGTTGGTACAACTAGCTAAAGGAGATAAAAGGAAAATTAATGAAATGGTTAAGGCATGCCCAATGAACATGAAAGGGATAAACACCAAAGTAGATATGAACATCATACCCTTGGGCTCATATAATTTCCTCATTGGTATGGATTGGCTGGACAAGCACCATGTTGTTTTCTATTATTACAATAAATTGTTTGCTTGCTTGGATGAGGAATGAAACTTGAGAACAATACAGGGTATCCCAAGAGCTGTAACGATCAGAGAAATTTCATCCCTGCAGCTGAAGAAAAGTTTCAGAAAGCGATGTCAAATATTTGCAGCACATATGGAGGAGTCTCCTAAGGATAGGGTGTCAAACATAGAGGACTATACAGTCCTAAATTAATTTGAAGATGTGTTTAAAGAAATTCTTGGGTTACCACCCAAAAGGGATATTTATTTTTCAAGTAATCTAATTCCTGGAGCAACCCTTGTATCCAAGGCTCCTTACACGATGAGCATACCCAAGTTGAAGGAACTACAAATCTAATTTGAAGATTTTTTTAAGAAAGGGTATATATGCCCAAGTGTGTCACCAGTGTTATTTGTGAAAAAGAAGGATGGTACCTTGAGACTGTGCATTGATTTTAGGCATCTAAATAAAGTATCTGTAAAGAAAAAATATCATTTGCCAAGAATAGATGACCTGTTTGAGCAACTGAAAGATGCAAAGGTATTTTCCAAGACTGATCTTGTATCTGGATATCATCAAGTGAGAATCAAAGAAGAGGATATTAGTAAGATTGCCTTCAAAACAAGGTATGTTCACTATGAGTTCATCGTAGTACCAATTGGATTGTCAAATGCACCAGTTGTCTTCATGTGTTTAACGAATGGTATTTTCAGAGAATACTTGGATAAGTTTGTCATTGTATTCCTGGATGACATTCTTATTTATTCCAAATCTAAAGAAGAGCATGAGCAACACTTGAGAAGGATGCTCCAAGTATTGAGAGAGCATCAAATTTATGCCAAGTTGAGTAAATGCTCCTTCTACTAGAGGCAGATTCATTATTTAAGCCATATCATATCAGAGAAAGGGATAGCAGTAGATCCAGAAAGAAAATCCATCGAAGAATGGCTAGCACTAGGAAATTTCTATGAGGTAAGGTCCTTCATGGGACTTGCAGGTTATTATAGGAGGTTCATTGAATATTTTTCTAGAATTGCACACCTAATCACATCTCTACAGAAGAAGGGTGTCAAATTTGAATGGACACCTAAGTGTGAAAGAAGCTTTCAACACTTGAAAATCTTACTCATAAGTGAACCCATCTTAAAAATTACATATCCCAATGAAGATTTTATTGTATGCACCGATACATGCAAATAAGGGCTTGGTGGAGTCCTTAGTTAGAATGGCCATATGTTATGTTATGAATCAAGGAAGATGAAAGAACATGATATATTGTATGCCACTCATGATCTGGAGTTGGAAGCTATTGTTCACGCCTTGAATATGTGGAGGAACTACCTCATGGGAAAGTGTTTTGAGCTGAGAAGATATACCAACAGTCTGAAATATTTGTTCGAACAACCAACCCCGAATGGCAGGCAAAGCAAATGGTTAGAATTCCTTATTGAATAGGACATTCATATTAAGCACATAAAATGTAAAGAGAACAAGGTGGTTGATGCACTCTACAGAAAAGTGCATGAAATGCATGCTACAACCATTAACATGTGCAAATCTGATTCGCAAAATAGAATTTTAGAGGTTGCAAAATCATATAAGATGTATGGGGAAATAAAAAGAAGATTACAACAAGTTAAAATGCAATAGAAATTGGAGAATTATGAGTTAAGGGAAGATGAAATCCTCATGTTCAAGGGAATAATTTATGTGTCAGATGACCAAGAGTTGAAAAAACTAATATTAACAAAGATGCATAAAGTTCCTTAGGTTGGACACCTAGGCTACCAGAATACCATTACAGACGTTAAAAAGCAATAATATTGGCAAGGTCTGAAAAAGGGGGTGACAAATTTTATTGTTAAATGTCTTGAATGTCAAAAAGTAAAGGTTGAGCACATACAACCAGTTGGTTTGCTACAACCTTTGCCCATTTATAAGTGGAAATGGGAAGTGGTAACCATGGAATTCATTACTAAATTGTCCAAGACCGCCAAACAACATGATTCAATTATGGTAGTTTTGGACAAGCTTACCAAAGCTGCCCATTTTATTCTTGTACAGTTAACTCACAAGGAAACCAACATTGTTGATATCTACTTGAAGGAAGTAGCCAGAATTCATGGTATACCAAAAGCGATTGTGTCTAACAGAGACCCCAAGTTGTTAGGTACCTATCCTACCTAACCCTTCAAGTGGGTAGAATAATATATTTCCATGTAATAAAGGTCAATATTAATAAGGCCTGGAAATAAGGAGGAATAAGTCAATTGTAAAAAGACCTAATATAAGCTTATGCTTCTAGAAGGATCTTCCTCTAGATTGTTCTTTAGGATAGATAGATTTAGTATAAATAAGAGTAGAGGGAATGAGAAGTTTTTTCTGAAAAAATTATTGTAATAGAGCTTTGCTCTGCTGGAGGTTGCCCCCTCGAAGAGGCAAGTGAACATTGTTTCCTATCAATAAAGGTATAATTCTGGTGTTGCGGTTCCATATAATTTGTTTTTCTGTTGTTATCTCTGCAATATTTTAGTATGTTGTTGCTATCTCAGTGTTATTCTCAACATTATTTCTCTATTCTGCTAATATAATAGATCCAGTACCTTACAAGTGGTATGAAAGCACTTTCCTCGATAGAAAATTGTGGGTTAATTTATTTTTCTAGGGTAGAGACATATTCTGGCATCTTAAAGCTACAAATATTTGTCATTATGTGCATAAAATCATAGTCGAGGAGTCATACACGCATGAAATACAAGTGGTAATTAAGCGCACATCTATTGGCCACAATTGTAACCCCTGTTGGTACCCCTTCGATTGGTAGCGCATCGAACAACCCCTATATACATATCGACCTAGATCTCTCGAAGCCCTCCATAGATAAATTGATTGGCCGCGTGACTGTTATAGTGCCATCGAGAACACAACTCGGGAAGATAATATCTAGTACCTAGGTAGTCGGGTAGTATGACTAAGGGCACGGTCTAGCCTCCTTAGTTGGTACCCTGAGATATTGGGACGAGTACTACTGTTGGACCCCGTACGTATATCAAAGAGCTATAGCACATGGAAAAACCTTTACTATAGAACCCTTGAATAACCTAACCCTTGGGATGGAAATAAAAACAGAACAGACAAGATCTATTGCCATGCAACTATGCCTCTTGCATTCGGGTTGCAAAATTACTACACATTTCTTCTTGTTAAGAATTTGAGCATTTCATCACTGCAGTATTCTTCAGATCGGAGTATAAATCCGCAGGAGTAAAAAAAAGAGTATAGTGGTCCTGCCAGCACACTTATTTGAGACCTATTACATTGGACTCCCCTTTTCTCCCTAATTGCAGTCATACCTTTCATTTTTAACATTTTTTTTCTAGTGGACCCGAGCCCTTCTCAGCTTCCCCATTTTCGCACCTATTCCATTATATTTCCATTCTTGCCTTGATAGTCGTGGTACCTATCACTTATAAGTCCTTTTTGTGGTCCCACCCACCCATTTTTCCTTACCCACACTTCCCCTCTCCAAATGGCCACCACTCGCAACCAAGACCTGGAAACTTCCATTAATAAAGCGACCTCTGAAATTGCCTCTACCAATTCCCTCCTTGCACAATTAGAAACCCACGTCGAGCACAAATTTGACAACATGGACGCCAAATTCATAAACCAATTTAATGCCCTCAAGTCTGTTGTCAACCAGCTGTTGAACCTCTCTTCGGGTCCTTCCTCCTCGGACCAACCGGATGTTGTTGAATCCTCTCATTCTTTGCATTTTCAATCCAACTCTTTTTAGCGTGACACCCATCTTCCCTGTGTCAAGGTTAATAAATTTGATGGCTTTGATCCTACAGGTTGGGTCACTCAAATGGAGCATTATTTTTCGTTGCATGATATTATAGATGAATTGGCCAAACTTCACTATGATATCCTCTATCTAGATCCTGAATGATGGAAATAGTGGTAATGGCGTAAAAATTCACGTCAAGGGTATATTTCCTGGACCCAGTTTGTTGTTGGGCTCTATGATCACTTTGACATTGATACCCACTATCTCGGTCATTTGACCAATTTGAAACAGTTAGGCACAGTGGAAGACTTTATATCTTCTTTTAAGCATTTGACCTTTCGAATTGAGGGCATGTCAGATGCTTTCTTCCGTGAATGTTTTATCAGTGGCCTAAAGGATGAAATTTGATCCCAAGTTCTCATGGCCTACCCTCAAACTTGGTTGGAAGCTACTAAATGTGCTAAAGAAGCCCAACAAGTTGTTTTTTCCCAAAACAAAAAACCTTCTTTTATTCCTCGCCCTCACCCCACTAATCCTAACCCCCCTGTCTTTTTTTTTTTAAGTCAGTATAAGAGCTTGTATTACTAAAGAAGGGTTATGATACAAAAAGGGGGAATCCCTGGTCTACCAAAAAGGAAACCAGACCAAAGGTTCCCGAGTTGATTTTTCTGAAATAAACGAGGGGTGTGACTGGACTGCCACCATGGGAAACCAACCCAATCTTACCATATTCAGTTTTTGAAAAGATAAGCATAAAAAACATGAAAAAGAAGAAGAAGAAGTTGAGACTGACACAATACTGACCAGAATGACTTGACAATAGACTAACCAGACACTAGTCCAGGACAATGATGTGTTTCTTTCCTTCATCCGCCTAGCCCTTGTTCTCCGCCTTTTGGGAGATCGTGCGATTCTTTCTGATATGTGTTGGCGCTCCATTTCCATTGGCTGGCTTGATGTCCGTGTGATGGACGTAGAGCAGGTAGAGGTGGAATTGAGCAGCCAACCGCTCCATCTTGTATTTCTGGTCCTTTTCGACCTCATCTAATAGTTTGGTAATGGTTTCCAGACTGCTGAGGTGACTCAAAATTTCATTCAACAATTTCTTGTGTTCCTTGTTGTCCTTCAGTCTGGCATCTTCCATTTCTGAGGTCACTTTCTGATCACCATCTTTTTTATCCACACCATCTCCACCATTTTGTGGTAGAGGGTTCACTAGGCTGCGTGGCTCCCAGGTTAGTTACCCAGTTCGCTTCCTGACTCAGAGCATCCCATGCTTTGCCCTTGCATTTTTCCTTGATTTCCTTTTCCCACTAGGTAATGGTTTCCTTTCCTTTCAGTGCAACCAGTGTATGAAATGTGCCCTCCGTGTCTTTTTCTGCCTACTCCATCCTTGAAACCCATTGAGGACTGTTCATAGTTTCCTTCCCCAAGGGGTTTCTTTTGTTGTGCGTTCGCTTCATTCTCACCATCCCATCTGGCCTATGGCATCTCCTTTGTTGGATTCTCAACCTATTCCCATATACACAAGGGTTCCTCCTTTCCCTGCCCTTGTGTCTATGGTAGCCCCTGTAGTTACACTCTTCCTGTTTGCATCTATTTCCGTAGAGGTGAACCTTCTTGTCCTTTTTCCCCGTCATGTTACATATGATCATGATGAATCGGTCGTTATCCCTGTACGAGCCCTTGCCCCTGCTCGCTTGATATCCTACTGTGCTACTCCCCGTACCTGGTATTTGGCATGGTGTATTGATACTGGTCCGTGTCAAACCCTCTTGCCTTACGTCATTCGTTGCCTGCTGTTTGTCGTCTATACTTTCCCATGATATTTCCCTGCAAGTCTTACTGTTGACATGACCTTGTTTCCATACACTCGACTATTGTATAATCAGATCCTGCATTGTAATTGGTGGTTAAGTCTTGGGCAGTCATATCCTACCTGGGTCCTTTGTGCTTTCCGTTGGGCCTTTCACTGCCCTCCTCGATGTGACCTTCCTTGCATAAGCTATCGTCGCGATCTTTTGTCGCTAGTTGGATGCAGTCTATTCTGAATTGTCCATTCGGGATGTTGATCCACGTAGTGTCTAGTTCCGGTCTTTCCTTGCTAACCCCCTCATTGGCGATTTTGTCTGCCATGCCATTTGTTGACCTGTGTACCTAGCGCAACTCCATTGTGTTCATCATTTGCAGATGCTCCTGGATTTTTTGTTGGGAGTGTGCCAAGTGCCAGTGTCTCTGAACCTTGCCCACTCTGGTGCCATTTTGGAGTCTCTTCACTGTATTGATAACCAAGGTGGAGTCACCTTCCACGATAGTGTTTGTCATCCTTTCGCGACTTAGAATTTCGAGACCAAGCTCCAGGGCTCCAAATTCCACTGCATTGTTGGTTGAGTTTCCCATACTCCCAGCGTACAGCTGGATTATGTTACCACCACTATCTCTGATCACCCCTCCCATCCCTATCATTCATGGGTTTCCTTGTGCTGCTCCGTCAAAATTGAACTTGAGGAACCCTGTCAAAGGGGGTGTCTAGTTGCGCTCTCCTATTTGGAGTTGTAGTGGCCACCCTACTTGTGTGTTGTTGTGCCCATCTTTTAGGTGAAAAACTTCCAGGATGTGGGAGTCTTGGCATGTGAGTTGTGTTGTTCTCATCTGGAAGTTGTGGCTTTGCACCGTTTCTCGTATTTGTGAGATTATTGCTTCCTTGAGTTTCCCTTCCGGAAGGCTTTCATTCCTGAAGATGTGTTGGTTCCTTTCTTTCCATATTGCCCATATGATCATCCCCGACATGAGATTCCAGCAAAGGTTCACCTTTTCATTTTCATTTTAACTCTCATTCCAATTGTTGATGGTTGCACTGATGTTACCTCTGGTCGTATTGGACTGGCGAAAGATGCATGCAGCCCAATCCTAGATCTCTACTATGTAATTACATTCATCGAGATGGTGATTCGTTGTTTCTTCCTTAGTTTGAAAGAGGTGGCAACATGATGGGCCTATGAAACCCCTTTTCCTTAGGTTTTCCTAGGTTAGAATTCGGTTGTGAAGTACTAGCCATTTGAACATTTTGATTTTTGGCCACTAGGGGCTGCCCAAAATCTTTCCCCACTGTTGTGTCAGATCTTCTTGGTCCTGGTTTGTGATGTAATTCCGAGCTTCTTTTAAGTTGAATTCCCCACCATTTTCCCTCCCCCATCTTAGTTGGTCCTCTTGTTCCGAGACTACAATTTTCCTTTTCCCCAATTCCTCCTCCACCTCGTTCGTTATTGTTGTGATCCTATCTCTATTTTGTGGGTTGAGTTTGTCCCAGATCCTCCATCTGTCACGATCATTTTCTTGTTTCCAGTAGTGATGGATTTTGATTTTTCCTTGCGCGGTCATTTCCTATTGGAGTTCCTCCCTTTCTGGATTTTCCATTATGGGTTCATGTTGCCATGTGTCCTCCCAGAATCTGGTTGTTTTACCATTCCTCACTTCCCAGAAGCTGTGTTTCTGGATCCAGGTTTTGTTGCACCAAGCTAGATTCTAGATGGATGATCCCTCCCTTGTACCCATAAAATGAATTCAATCCTGGTCATTGATGTCAAAGGCATACTTGGATTTCCAGAGGTTTTCCCACGGTGTAGATTTTTCTTTGACCCATCTCCACCAGAGTTTTGCCCCGTAGGCTTCGTTGGTTACTTATGGGTCTTGTAACCCCATGCATCCTTTGCATTTTGGTTTTCAAACCTTCTCCCAAGCCACCAGGTCCCATTATTTTTTATTTTTCTTCTTTTTTTGCGTTCAAACCCCAAAATGTTTGCCAAGTTTCTTTGAATTGTAGGGTTTGTATTGAAGAAATAGATCATGGATTTGGAGTGATTGATCTCCACTCTCGAGGCTTCCCCAAACTCTTCTAAGATTATTTTATAGGTTTTTTCTTTCTTGGTCGTGGGTGTGCCATGGAGTAAGGTGTCATCAATGAACTGTTGGTGCATGGAGGTAGGGCAGTTTTCGAAAGATTTGATGCATGTTATTTCTCCTGCTGCAGTTGAGATTTGTATGCTTCTACTAAGTCCTTCCATCATCAGAATGAACAAGAAGGGTGATAGTGGGTCTCCTTGTCTAATGCCTCTTGAAGGCCAGAAGGGTTTGGCTAGGGATCCATTGATTAGGAGTGAGTAAATTGTCATTGAGACTAGGCTGAAAATATAGTTGATCCAGTGTTGTGCGAAGCCAAAGGCTTCCAAAATATTGATTGCATAGTGCCAACTAATTTTTTCATAAGCCTTTGCTAGGTCAAGTTGGATAATAATCCCCCCTCTCCTCTGGATTTTCAGTGTGTGTATCAAATTGATGGGCATGGATGATGTTGTCCAAAATTTTTTGCCCTTTTGCGTAACCCGCTTGTTCCTATGAAATCAGTGTGGGTAGGAGAGGTTTCAATATATTGGCTATGACTTTGGAGATTATCTTGTAAACCACATTGCATAAAGCTATGGGTCTGTAGTGGTTTGGGGTCCTTGCTTCTTTTTCTTTGGGGATTGGAGTAATCATTGTGGCATTTAGCGCTTTCAAAATGGAGGCCGAACGTCTGGAGTCTTCCACCACCCCATAAACGTCATGTTTGACCACTTCCCAACAGGATTTGAAGAATTCCATTGTGAAACCATCTGTACCTGGGGCCTTTTCGTTGGGCATCTCCTGGACCACTTGGTCAATTTCCTCCTTAGCAATGGGTTTGTTTAGATTGATATTTTGTTCCTCGGTAACTAGCCTAGGGATATTGCTAAGTTATCCTTTGTATGGCCTCCGTTTGGTCTTGGTTGGGTTCTTGGGCTATCCCATGGAAGTGATTTACCAGTATATTTTCAATCTCCTTGTGGGATTCTCTCTCGATCCCATCCTAATCCTGAATTTTTAGGATTTTGTTGTGGGTTCTTCTAGCAATTGTTGTTCTATGAAAAAACTTGGTATTCTGCTCTCCTTCCTTTAACCACCCGATTTTGGACTTTTGGAGCCATAAAGTCTCTTCTTGTTGGCATATTGCTTCCCATTCTCGGGTCATCTGGATCTCTTCCCTTTTCCCATCCTCTGTGTAGCCCTCTTCTATGCATATTTCCTGGAGTTTCCTCATTCTGTCTTCAATATTTTTTTTTCCTTGGTTTATGTTTTCAAATATTTACTTGTTCCACTCCTTGAGTTTATGTTCAATGTACTTGAGTTTCTTATATAGTTTGAACATCCTTGTCCCTTTCTCTGGTTGTTCCTCCCGCCACCATTGGTTGATGTTCTCCTTGAAGGTGGGATGTTCGATCCAAAATTTCTCAAATCTCAAAGGTCTATTCTTCGATGTGGTTTGGAAGTTTGCTTCCAATTGGACTGGCCAGCGGTCAGAACCCCCCCAGTGCAGTATAAAGTTAATCCCTGTAGAATGATGGACTCCAACACCAAGAATATGTCTAGCCTTGTCACGACCTGATATTGATTTATCTATTTTTTGTTCCAGGTGAATTGGCCATTACTAGTTCTGATGTCCACCATCTCCACTTTGTCATTGAAAGCTAAAAAGTCTTCCGCATCACTGTCCAATCTCCTGGTTCCTCCTTTATTCTCCGCAAGTGTCATGATGATGTTGAAGTCCCCTGCCAAGATCCAGTGGAGGTTGCTGGAACAAGATTTTAGGTTTTCTAGGTCTAGGAACATTCTTCTCTTTTCTTCCAACATCTGGGGTCCATACACATTAGTGCATAGAATCACCTCCGTGTTACCTATGATTTGCATGTTAACTGAAAGTGTGTGTCTAGTGGATTCGACTGCTAGTAGATTCATCGCTTGTGGGTTCCACAAGGTGAGAATACCGCCTGTAATCTGTTGTCCTTCGACAACCAACATCTTGTACTTGCTCCATTGTTTTTTGATGATTGTTTCCATTCTTTCTACAATGCATTTTGTCTCTTGGATGAAACAGAGGTCTGGTTGTTCCCTCCTTAGTCTGTTTTTAAAGATTCTTTGCTTTCGTGGGCTGCTTAGGCCTGTAATATTCCATGCTATAATCTTCATTTAAACATGTGGAGGGGAGTTGGGAAATAGATTTTTGATCGTACATGAGTTTATCAGCAGAGTTCCTAGTTCCTGTAAGGCTACGCTGTTTGATTTCCTGCCTTTCTTCCTTCTCGTCTGCTTGGGTGAGAGATGTGGTTGTCCCTCACCTACTTTGATTCCTAGATTTCCTGTCTCCCCATGCCTGCGCTTGAGCCCTATGGATTTTTCTTCCTCCCTTAGGAGGAAGAGGTATTGGATACGATCTAGTTGCTTCGCTAGTACATTGTCTACGCCCTGTCTTTTCCATTGCTCCAATATGTTCAGGAGATCTATTCCTTCCCTTTCCACAGTATCTCTGAGATCAGGATCTTCTGTACCTACCTCACTTGGTGTCATTTCCGCATCTCCGTTTGCCTCTTGCATGGGGGTGTTGGCATCTCTGGTTTCTCTGTCCATAGGAGTTGCACTACCCCCTTGTTCCATATTATTGCTTGGACTATCTGTGTTCTCATTTGTTGCTTGTCCCCTAGATTCTTTAGCTTTTGCCTTTTCCTTTCCTCCTTCTTCCCCTTTGTTGGTCTTGTCCCGCCCTTTGTTATAGTCCTGGCTTTTGGATTGATTCCTGTTGGGGATTTACTTGGTTTCTTGTTTGCTCTGTTTCTGTGGTTCGACTTTATATACCCATCCTCATCCTGTTGTATTTTGGTGTTTTTTGCTTCTTGTTTTTTATTGATAGGACATTCTCTAATTAGGTGTCCATGTTCATGGCATCTTTTTCATCTGAATGGGATCTGCTCATAGTCGATGCTTTGTATGCATTCCTCATCCCTAAATTCTAGGATTACGACTTCTGGGAGTGCCCCGGAAACATCCATCTCTATGCAGATCCTTGCATAGGAAGTATATCTCCCTTTTAGGGTTGCTTCCAATGTCTTCACATATTTTCCAATTTTGTTCCCGATTGCTCCGAAGGTGGAGGGCAACCAGTCGTCTAGTGGCAGGGAGTAAAGTCTCAGCCAAACAGGTACATTCTTGAAGGTTTCTTTCTCTGGGGAGAAGTTTTCCTTCCATGGTTGCATGTACAGTCCTACTGAGGTGTGGAAGTATGCCCCCCCCTCAAAGACTTTATCCATGTACTCCAAGTTAATGAATATTGTTGTGAAGAAGCCTTTCGAACCTAGGTAGAATTCCACTTCCCCGCTTGGCTTCCATTGATATTTTATCTAGTTGCGCAACGTTCTTTCTGTGGGCCACAGACACATGAACTTGAAAATTAGTGTATGCGTATTCATATGGTCTTGGAAGAGTTGTGTTTGTGGATCTTCTAGTATCACCTTGGGTATCAATGTTTTTTTAGGTTTAAACGGGTTGCACCCTTCTACCCCATTGGGGTTCGCTGGTTCTTGTGCATCATTCTAGGTTTCTCTGGCTTTTCCCCCCATGCGATCCCTTTTTTCCCGATTTCTTTTGTGATTCTTTTCTGGTCCTGATCCCGAGGTGCTTGTCACTGGTTCCTTGAAAACTATGCCTCCTGGGCCTTTCCCCATTTCCACCACTACCTGCTTGTATGAGGGGGTTCCATTACCACCCCCTTTGGTAACCATGTTGTCCTCTGTTGTGACCGTGACTATCAAACCCTAGCTTGCAATTGCTCCAAACCATAGCTTTCTGTTATCGAACTCTCTTGTATACACTATAATTTTTTGAGTATATTAAAGTAAAGGTGTTCAATCCTAACCCCCCTATCACTCCCCTCAAGGTCCATAAATTAACTAAGGCTGAAATGGATAAATGTCAATTGAAGGGTCTTTGTTATAATTGTGATGAAAAATATTTTCTAGGACACAAGTGTAAGGAACACAAACTTTTTATGGCCATTTCCAAAGAAGTTCCTAAAGAAGATGTGACAGTTCCAATTGTTGAAGAGTCCTCCCTTCCCGATGCTACCTCGGAAACCACTGACCCACATGAAGTTGAACCACTCATTTCCTTGCATGCTCTCACTAGTTTCTCTGCTCCCCAAACCCTCAAGCTCATTTTCTATATGAATAATAGGAAGGTCATCATCCTGGCTAACAACGGTAGCACCCACAATTTTACTCATCGTCGCATTTCCTAGGAAACCAATTGCTATATTCGCGTTGTCAATAATTTTCAAATCATGATAGCCAATGGTGGGTCCATGAAATGTGGTGGGTGTTGTGAAAATGTACGTCTTCAAATTGGACATTACCACCTGAAATTTCATATGTTTGCCATTGAAATGGGCGGGTGTGACATTGTGCTAGGTGTTGAATGGTTACACACTTTGGGTCCTATTCTTATGGATTTTAAGGAATTAACTGTGCAATTCCAATAGGAGGGACAAAGGTATCACTTCCAACGTCTCACAGCTGGTTCTCCTGAGATCATCAGTTCCCATCGCATGGAAAAATGCCTCAAGAAAGGCCACTCCGATATTATTTCTCAACTCGATTCTATTCACGTGGTTGAGACACCCTCTATGCATCCTGACCTCCAAGCTATTCTGTCCAAACACCAAGCTCTTTTTTCCACTCATCAGGGAATTCCGCCTTCTCGTGGTGTTCATGATCATTCCATACCCCTTGTTCCTGGCAGTATTCCTCCCAATGTTCACCCTTATTGTCATCCCTTTGCCCAAAAGAATGAAATTGAGAAAATCGTGCATGAATTGCTCCAAGCAGATGTTATCCGCCCTAGTACGAGCCCTTGTTCTTCTCATGTGGTCATGGTACTTAAAAAATAAGGTACTTGGCGCATGTGTCCTGACTTTCGTGCCCTCAATAAACTAACCATCAAGGACAAGTTTCCCATTATTGTCATTGATGATCTCTTGGATGAGTTGATTTGTGCTTAGTATTTCACCAAACTTGATCTTCATTCGGGCTATCACCAGATCCGTATGCAAGACTGCTTTTCAAACTCACGAGGGTCACTATGATTTCTTGGTCATGCCCTTTGGCCTGTGTAATTACCCCTCCACCTTCCAAAGCCTCATGAATCATGTCTTTCGTCCTTTTCTCCATCATTTTTTCTTAGTTTTCTTTGATGATATTCTCATCTACAATAAAACTTGGCAATCCCATCTGCCCATGTGGATCAAGTTCTTCATCTTCTCTCTTAGTGTCAACTTTTCCTCAAACACTCTAAATGTTCCTTTGGTGCCTCGAAAGTTGATTACTTGGGTCATATTGTTGGAAAGGTTGGTGTCCGGGTGAATCCTAAGAAGATTGAAACCATACAGGATTGGCCTTGCCCCAAGACTATCCAAAGCTTGCATGGTTTTCTAGGTTTAACAAGATATTATCGTAAGTTTGTTCAAAATTATGACAAGATTGCGATGCCTCTCACTACTCTACTCAAAAATAATTCTTCCACTTGGACTCTCACAACTGATTATGCCGTTCAAGCATTGAAGGAGGCTATGTGCACTACTCCGGTCTTGGCCCTTCCTAATTTCATGAAGACCTTTGTCCTGGAATGTGATGCCTTTGGGAGAGGAATTGGACTAGTCCTTATGCAAGAGGGAAGACCTTTGGCCTTTCCCAACAAACAATTTTCAGACCTCCATTTGGGCCAATCAATCTATGAAAAGTAAATGTTGGCTATTCTGGATGCATTAGATCTCTGGTGCCCTTATCCTTGGGACAATGCTTCCAAATTAAGACAGATCATCAAAGCCTCAAGTATTTTCTGGAGCAATGACCTTCCTCTCCAGTCTTTGGATATGATTATGATATCATTTACAAGAAAGGAAAAGACAATGTGGTTT
>ML779121.1:1673139-1685717 GCA_009831015.1 Picea engelmannii | reverse complement strand
AATGCTACAAGCATAAGGCTGCAATTTTATGCAGAAAATACATTGTTATAACAACTTTCTTTATTCATCCTTAAAGTGCCAATTTTCAATCATACTTGATTGCCATACTCATTGATAATATTGTTGACTGATATTATGCTTTATATGCTGATTTGAATGCCTTACTTGCTGATATAAAATGTCATCTATTGCTGCAAATTAGGGACAACAAGCTTAACTTGTTGATCCATACTAACATATATCATTGAAAGTTGGATTTTCTTGTGTCTTGGGCAAGTACAATCCTCCAGAGAACTAATATAACTTTGGGGCAACAATCACTTGACTTACAAGGCATCTCTTCCCACTTTTCATGCCACTTAGACTTGACCTCTAGGGGCTTCACTTCCATTTCTCTCCATCTCCATCTCTATCTCAATCCCCCTAGGGTCACCGAGATCACCTCCATAGAGTGACATAGTCACCCTTAAAGTGCGGGGCCTACATCGAGGTGACATTGGGTGTAGGATTTCCAAGTTGTAGCACTCGCTTCATGGTTGGGTCGAGCTTTGCCCAACCTACAACTTGCGCAATAACAGATTGTAACCCCTCAAAAAATGCACCAAAGTCATGTTGACTACTTATATATACTCATTAGTCTGTAGATAGAATGTTGTAGACCTCTTGAGCTTAGTGTCCATATTCTCCCACAATGTAGTCTAGAAGGCACTAAGAAATATGGTGTCCCTATCTAAGATGATGCTTCTTGGTATCCTAAAGTGCACTCAAACCTATTCAAAGAACAAGTTTGTTGCTTCCTGTCCCTTGATGGTCTTTTTCCAAAGCATGAGAATGGACATTTTTTTGAACTTGTCAACTACCACAAATACATAGTCATGTCCCTTCATGGTTGTTGGTAAACCTCCCACAAAATCCATGGAAAAAATTTCCCAAGGTCGAGTGGACAAGGGATGGTATAGACCTTGCTTTCTGCTACTAGGATTGCTATTACTACAAAGTATACATCCTCTAATATATCATGTTACATCTTGTTGCATTCTGGGCTAGTACACATACCTCTGTAAGTTGGCAATTGTCTTCCCAACACCAAAATGACCTACAACCTTGGATGTGTGAGCCTCTTTGATAAGCTACAATCGTTCACCTTTAGGGACACATAGCTTGTCGATATTGTAGAGTAAACCATAATGTAAATGAGACACCTTCTTCTATATGAATTTGGCCCTGTAGCTACTAAAAAACCTTCTTGAAGTCCTCATCTTTTTATGTATGTCTCTTTGTATGCATCATGGGTAAAAGGATCCATGTGCATCATAGTTCCCAAAGCTTAAATATTGGATGTGGGTGGTCGTGAAAGCATGTTTGCCAACTTGTTTGTGCTACCCTTATTATACTTTATGACTAAATGAAACTATTGTAAGAACTCCATCCATTTCTAGTGCTTGGTTTCTTGTAACTTATCGTGGGCCTGCAAATACTGGAGCGACTGGTGATCTGTGTGGATGATGGTCTCCTTTCCCATAAAATAGTGATTCCACTTTTTGACAGCTTGTACCAAGGCATAGAGCTTCTTTTCGTAGGTAGGGTAGTTGAGGACCACCCCATGAAATACTTCAGAATGATAGCAGACAAACCTTCCTCCCTGCATCAAGACTAGTCCCATGGCATACCCACTTGCATCTATCTCCACTTCAAATGGATTTTGCAAGTTTGGTAGCACAAGAACTAGTGCTTGACTGATATTTCTTTTCAACTCATTGAAAGCCTTCTGTTAAATCTCCCCCCAATTGAAACTCTTACCACTCATTCTTATGGCATGAAGTGGTGTAGCTACTGTTGAAAATGAATCTATGAAATTTCACAAGTACTGTGTTGCCCCAACAAAGCTCCTAACTTCAGTGACAGTTTTAGGAACTAGCCATTTCATGATGGCCTCAATATTGGTGGGATCTATCTTGAGCTCACCTCCACCGATCACATACCATAGATACACCAAAGACCACTGAGCAAACTCACATTTCTTGAGATTGGTCGGTAGTTGGTGCTTCTTCAAGGTATCTAACACCTGCATAACACATGAGATGTGCTCCTCCCAGGTAGAACTATAAACCAATATATAATTCAAATAGACAATAACAAATGAATATAGATAAGGGTGTAAAACATCATTCGTTGGTCTGATAAATGTAGTTGGTGTGTTGCATAAACCGAATGGCATAACGAACCACTCATACAAACCTTTCCTTGTCTTGAAGGCAGTCTTACAGGTATCTTCTTCTTTGAATCATACCTGGTGATATCTTGATTTCAAATCCAACTTAGTGAAGTACTTGGTATGTTGCAGTTGGTCCAACAAATCATCAATCCTGGGAAGAGGGTACCGATTCTTTAGTGTAATCTTGTTCAACACCATTTAATCGATGCACATTCTCCAATTCCCATCCTTCTTGTGCACAATTATGATGGGTGACCCACAAGGTGAGGTACTTGGTTGAATCACACCCTGCTCCAACAATTGCTGCAACTTATTCTTTACTTCGTTTGCTTCTAGAACAAATTGTCTATACAACCCAATATTTGGCAAGGGGCAGTCTGGAAATAATTGGATTTCGTGCTCCACTTCCCTCTTAGGTGGTATCCCTTTAGGCTCCTAGAACACTCCCATGTATGAATTTAGTGACTCCAATTCATGTTTCTACACCTTAGTACACCCTTCCAAGGATGTATTTACTTTTAACAACTCTTAACCAGATTAATTTTCCCTTGGGAAAAGTAAAACATATTTCATGCTAGAATTGCTAAATTTCTTATCTTGATTGGCACTTATCAATGAATTTTTTTATTTTCCTTTGTGCGTGTTGATGATGAAGGATTTCCCATCCTTTATGAGGCGGTACTTGATGTGAGTGGGAAATCCCGCTTACGGACTTAGCATTTAAGGGATCTAATCATGCATACAAAAAATGACCATTTAAAGGCCTCTACTTTTTCCTATTCTCCCAACACAAAACCCCACATTCATGCAATACAAAGGTGCAAACAAGATTATGTAACTCTACCTTAAATCCTATTTTGATGTCATTCCCTTCGCTTTCACTGGCTCCTTGACTGCAAGCCTCCTCCCAAAGCTGACCTGCATTCACACATGGAAAAACAGAGAGCTGCAAACATGCATTTCATATACTAATTGTTGGGTTAGATGTGACAATATCATAACACAAATACACAATTTGAACACATGATATGGTGGGATGAAAAAATTATTCCTTTTTGTATCAATCTTCACAAGAGTAAACTTACAATATGTGGCCGACACTACTCCTCGAACTTGGTCCCAGGCTCCTCTTCACAATGCACCAACTACTCAACCTCACAATATAATTGCAGGAAATTGTAGCAAAGGGGGGATAAATTTGGGCATAGTTTCTATACTCTTCTTCTTCTCTTTTAAATGGGACCCCTACCCCTTCTTTTATAGGTAGTTATCCTGTTGAATGACTGGCCATAGGCAGTGAAACAATTTTAGCAATTTTCTGAAACTTTGTTTCCTGTCTGCAACTTTCCATTTTTCGTGCTTTTGTTAGTATACGTGGGCTGTAGAAGGCCTGCATGTGTATGCATGAGTGCACATGTGGGATGTAGAAGTCCAGGGTGCATATGGTTCAAAAAGAGGGCTTTTTAGAAGAGCTTGGCTCAAGAAATTGGCAACTAATAGGGCCAGAGGCTAGGTATGCAAGCTGGGTGCAAATTAGGTTTATAACAGATGCCCCCTAAAGTGTGAGGTCAGAAGAGCATCTGATGGCTAAAATAATTTACCAATCTTCGTCAATGTGCCAAGTGAGTGAGCCCAGGGACCAGTATTCGGGAGCTGGCATCTACAAAATAACAATTTGTCTCACCGAGGCGAGCATACCCATGCTCGAGATAAAAACTAAAATCATGGCTGCCAATCAAATACACTACAGATCCATGTCATATAACTATATAAAGTGTAGCCGCGAGCAATACACAGTGGATCTACATATCAAAATCAAAAGATATACATGTATAGTATCCATCTTCAAGAATCTAAGTGTCGTCTGATGGCTAGAGATGATGCTTTCAGAGCTCGAGCAACAACTTCAAGATCTTCAAAACTCGGGTAAGAGTGTAATGTGAGTGTACGACTTCATTACCCAAATGTCTTTGACAACTTGTCGTGAATATACAAGAGGATCTTGGTGATCAGGTAGAGAACTTCATTGATTTTGAACAAGGATTTTGATTGGTGTTTTAGGATGGTCGGACATGAGGACAAGAGACAAACTGCAGAAAGGCCGAAACGAGCTTGGTAAAAAATTCCTTTGGACATTAGCATGACAAATGATGAGACTCAGGTAGCATGATATTGTCATAAGTTGATGATGCAGGAGGCAATGCCAACTCTCCATATGTTCGGAAGAATAACCAAACATAGGACACAACTCTATGAGAACAACTTCCTAAGGTCATACTATATCCCAGATCTTTGACGAAAAAATGAAAATATGTGCTTTGTCCAAGGGTGACTCATTGTGCTGCCAACAAAAAGAAAATACTTTTCCCTTCCTCTTTTTGGGGCATATTTGATTTTTTTTTTGTCTTTTTTCAATAATTTTGGAAATCTTTTGAAAAAAGAATAAAAGAATGTTACATTACAAAGGAGGAATGAGTGTCGCTAACATACTAGTTCCAGGTACAAGGAACACACTGATGCTTAGAGCAAGGGGACATATGCAGAAAGGGGACACTCGGAAAAAACCTCCATGGGCCAAAGGTGTCAAGACGCAGAGGCAAAGTGATACAGGGCTTGTGTATAAGGCATGCTTCAGATGGTTCAGTTGAGAGCAACATGGAGCCAGCATTAGGCCAAAGACGTAGGTATGCAAACACGATTTAATAGGACACACAATGGTAACGTCCTTCGATGTAATTTTAACGAGCCCAGAGAAAGTAAGCTCGGCCGGTTTTTCATTTTTAGAGAGTCTGAAAAAGGGTAAAAGAAGACTCCACTGGGGTACCTTTTTCGAAAATAGTCTAGTTGGTTCAAAAAAGGGATAAACTAGCACCGAAAAGACGACTATTCAAAATCATTTTAACGAGTGTGATAAAGACAAGATCACTCGACAATCTTTTCATTTTTAGGGAGTCTGAAAAGAGCTTAACTATGGACTCCGTAAAGGTTGTTCTTCTTGGCCATTTTAACGAGTGTGAAGAAACAAGTTCACTCTGCGATCTTTTCAATTATAGGGAGTCTGAAAAGAGCTTAACTATGGACTTTGTGGGGGTGCCTGTTTCGTAAATTTAGTCTCGCAGGCCTAAAAAAGGGGTAAAATTATACCTGAGGATACTCTTCTAGAGAACTGAAGTTCCTAGAGTATACCTTTGTTCGTACAGTTGACCATTCGAACCGAAAAAGGAGTAAACTACCGTCGGACATACGTGCCTTCAAATTTCAGTTTAATGAGCATGAAAGACAACAAGATCACTCAGAAATATTTTCATTTTTAGAGGGTCTGAAAAGGGCTTAAAAGAAGACCCGTGGGGGCTACGACTCATGTATGAAATTGGTTCAGGTAGAACCCGCTGCTAGGCTTAGACCAAGAGTCTCTTCGATAGTCAACTTGGGAAGTCTCCCAAAAGGGAAGAAAACACAAACCACGGTGTAAGTCCTCTCGCGGTATGGAAATCGTAGTCATGGATTCAAGGATAGCCTCATATGAAGGCAATTCAAAATCCAAGAAATCACACAAACGAGGGACGAAAGTCCCAAAGGGTGAAGTAAAATGACAATACTCCATATGACGATGGTGGTTTTGGCTAGGACTGGTAGAGTATATAAGTGAAGAGTCACAAGCATGAGGGATTTAGGATCTACAAACAACGAGATCTTACTCAGAAGGATACTCAAGCCCACTTGGATCAAGAGGGGGAAGCAAGGGCTCCCATGCCCCCATTGGATAAACCAATGGATCAATTGTTGATTCCAAGTCTCGAGAAGGAAAACATGATTGCACAAGTTCCTTCTCAAAAGCAATTGAACATTGAGGATAAGACACCACATAATTAACCCGTGGCGGGGTAGAGTCTACACGAACACTAGGAATGTGTAAAGGGGTAGCCGGAAACAACGTCAAATTAGGATGGTGATTATCAGATTCCATCTAGTCAATAGTGACAATGCTTCCATTGTGAGGGAAATGCATCACCCGGAAGAGCGTAGATGCCACAACGTTCATAGAATATACATAATCACGCTCGAGAAGCATATTGAAATCTAACGGGCCTTGCACCACTATAACATCGATAAGGACAGTCTTCCCACCTAACAAGATAGGCAACTAAGGAAGAATCCCCAAACATTCACTAGGACGTCTGTCAAAATCCAACAACCCATGTGAAGCAAACAGAAGCTTGGGAGATCCCAAGACTTTCCAAACCAAGGATGATAAAATACTTGCAGAGGATCCTTCATCTACAATACATCGATAAATGTTTTTTGAATTGACTTCAACCCTTATTTGAAAGGGTGCGGAGGAAGGAAGACAAGGCTCAATAAGGTCATTCCAATCAAAGGAAACCATCCTAGGGCTTGGAGGGGGTGTGCTCGGAATGAGCGGAATGCCCCCTTGTTCTGAAAATCCTGAACTGGAAATGCTAAAAACATAGTCATTAGACACATCACTCCTCAAGAGAAGAGTGGGATAAGCCAAATACTACATCGACATGACCACTTTCGCAACCAATGGCTGAATTGGTTGCGAGACTACAAGGTCTAAAGGCACCTCACCCCCCAAAAGAGGAGTGGGATCAGCTGATGACTGCATCAACATGACCACTTTCGCAACCAATGGTTGAATTGGTTGCGAGACTATAAGGTCTAAAGGCACCTCACCCCTCAAAATAGGAGTGGGATCAGCCTATGACTGCATCGACGTGACCACTTTCTCAACCAATGGTTGAATAGGCTGCAAGGAAACCTCAGAAGACTCAAAATCAGAAGATCTTGTAGACAGGGACCACAATCTTTGTACCTCTGGAATGCCAGGGCACATATGAGTAAGGTGATCTCCCTTGCAAAGCTTACAAGGGAAATTAGGCTTATGTCCTATCCATCTAGGTTTCTCAATAGAATCAATGCCCCCAACATGACTAGCAGTGGATGGTTTGACATCTCCAACATGACTCAAAGAGGTTGGTGATTTCTTCTTCCTATTCTTCCTCTTTCTACTTCGTTTAAGCTTCCAATTAATAGTAACTGTACTTCACCAGAGGTGGGAGAAGGAGGAGGAGAAGACTTTGTTGACAAATAAACATCAACAGAGTGCTCATGACTTAATGTGCTTAATTGAGAAGTGTCAAGAGCATTTGGGACATTTTGAATGGTACCCAACCAAACCGGTAGTCCCACATCCAAACCAGGAATGTACAAAGTGGCCATCAAAGGGACACCAACATTTCCGAAGAAGGGAAAAGCACAAGAATCCCCTTGCGAAGGGGTTCCTTGGTTGGTATGGTCGGGAAATTTAGCCATGAATATCTTATGCACAGGTTCATCCCTTGCGGGATTGTTCAAGTCCTTAAAAGTCTCACACACTGACTATGGCAGACCAATGTTATCAAAATAACGCCTATAAAGAGGCGGCTCCACATTCTTAACCAGAAGACCGAAAAGTCCTCGCGACCGGTGGAGTGGGTGGTCTACCACCCTAGGTTAGAGACCCAAAGCCACAACTGACTAACTCACTATGGAAAACTAGGGAGCACAAAGCACACACTAAAAGTTCCTAAAGGAAAATCAAGCAAATGACTAACTAGTTGGAAGAACAGTTACACCAACCAACACTAGAGAAACTTACTGGTGCAAGTGCAACTCAAATACGGAAGCACCCTATGGGTATACTCTGCAAAGCGTGGCCCGATGTCTACCCTAGGTACTGCGGTATACCCCCGCGATCACCTGTGTAAGTCCCTAAAATAAAGGCAACTAGGTTGCCAACTCGTGAACAATCACCAGGCGGGTACAATCGACAGTCAGGTGGACCACAATGAGTAGGGTATCAAGACTGAAACCTATCAAGGGTATCAAAAGCAAGTGTTCTGGAAGACGATTGAGGACCTCGAACAGATTCGAGACCCATGAAGCTCCGTGGCAAATGCGATCAACAGAATCCCAAGACAAGTCCTCTATATGCATTCCCCACTATGCTTGGTCCGGCTTTGGAGGGGTTATCTCCGCTACCTTTCCGCACGTGACCTCATGTTTAGCCCCTGTGTTAGAGGGGGGTCCATGATAATTTCCACGTTACTAGACTTCTACACTCCTTAGCACATAATCATATGTTTGTTTTAACGGCCTTGAAGAGTTTCCTCTCCAACCTAATTCAAGGCCCTAACCCTAAACTAGTTGATGGACCCTACAAACATAAAAGTCTAGTTATTTTTAATTAGTGTTCTTTTTAAGGCTTGATTTACTCAAAAGATGTGGTAGTGCAACTGATGTTGTTAAGACTCTTGCAGAAAAAAGAAATGATAAGAACACTAGCAAAGAAGGATTATCTTTCTTATTCTTCTTTTGAAATGCTTTTAAGATGAGAAGAAAACACAACACTATGCTAATTTCTTTTTCTTTTTCAAATAACAATGCAAGGCAAATGCCAAGAAAGAAAGAGAACTAACAAGATATATACATTATATATATATATATATATATATATATATATATTTTCTTCCAATCAAAGCAGAAGTAAGAAAATATTCTAAAAGAAACTGATGAATGCACGATTCATGGGCCCCCCCGGCCATGAGGGGGATTTTTTTTTTAAATGCAACTCATTTTTTCTCAAAATTTCAAGCTAAAAATAAGTTAAAAAAGATAAGAAACAAAATAAATCTTTTAATGAAAAAACAAGCTATGATGGAGTCCAACCTAAGCTAAAACTACTATGACTGAGACTATAATCAGACAAGAAAATCCCTGAAAAAATGACTCTTGACAGGAAAGACGATGACTGCCTCTTTAAAAAAATTTATAGACAGACACACGATTGCCACTTCAACAGCCAGCGTATGCACGCGAGCTATCCAAGGGCAGGGTGCCTATGCACACATGCATGCCCACTACAGGGCACGTGTGCCTTTGTTTCTCCTCATAAAAGAAAGACAAGAAGCTAAGCTCAGGCAGAGAGTACTGGTATTGAAAACCAAAACCCCTTAAAGGTGCAAAAAATTACTTTGACAAAGAAGAGGCAAGAAAAATTTAGCAAAACAAAGCTAATCTTGAGGTTTTTACCTGACTATGGACTGTTCAATTAGGGACCTAGAAGGATCCAGAAGATCCCTGAGAAGGATCACTTCTACAGGGGAGAGGATGACTGCCTCTTCCTGAGAAGTATTTCCTGGGTTCTCAGACACCCAGCTAGCACTTCATCAACAAGCGTACATATGCGGGTTGACTAAAGGCAGGGCACAAGCATACGCGGGCTTTCCCATTGCAGGGCCCGTATGCCTCTTAAGACTCTGAAAATAGAAAAGAAATAGTCTGGTAAGTAGAGCAGGGACGACTAGTATTGAGAACCATAACCCCTGAACACTTAGACTTCTTGCAGAAACTCAAAAAAGGGAGTAAAACCAATTTCAAAATACCCAATAAAAAATCCCCAAAGAACCCTAGAGAGTCCCCAGTATGGTCACCAATTCTGATGTGAGTGGGAAATCCCGCTTATGGACTTAGTATTTAAGGGCTCTAATCATGCATGCAGAAAATGACCATTTAAAGGCCTCTACTTTTTCCTATTCTCCCAACACAAAACCCCAAATTCATGCAATACAAATGTGCAAACAAGATTAGGTAACTCTACCTTAAATCCTTCGTTTGATGTCGATCCCTTCGCTTTCACTCGCTCCTTGAATGCAAGCCTCCTCCCAAAGTTGACGTGCATTCACACATGGACAAACAAAGAGCTGCAAACATGCATTTCATATACTAATTGTTGGGTTAGATGTGACAATATAATAACATAAATACACAATTTGAACACATGATTTGGTGGGACAAAAAAAGTATTCCTTTTTGTATTAATCTTCACAAGAGTAAACTTACAATATGTGGCAGACACTGCTCCTCGAACTTGGTCCCGGGCTCCTCTTCACAATGCACCAACTACTCAACCTCACAATATAATTGCAGGAAATTGGAGCAAAGGGGGAATAAATTTGGGAAGAGTTTATATACTCTTCTTCTTCTCTTTTAAATGGGACCCATGCCCCTTCTTTTATAGGTAGTTATCCGGTTGAATGACTGGCCATAGGCAGTCAAATGGTTTTAGAAATTTCCCGAAACTTTGTTTCCTGTATGCAACTTTCCATTTTTCGTGCTTTTGTCAGTATACACGGTTTGTAGAAGGTCTGCATGCATATGCATGAGTGCACACGCAGGCTGTAGAAGTCCAAGGTGCGTATGGCTCAAAAAGAGGGCTTTTTAGAAGAGCTTGGCTCAAGAAATTGGCAACTCGTAGGGCCAGAGGCCAGGTATGCAAGCTGGGTGCAAATTAGGTTTATAACAGTACTGGTTGGATCTCTGCATGGAGATACCATCCCTCAAATACATGTAGGGGCTTCCAAAAAATATTTAGCATACATTTAGTAGTACTATGTCCAATTATACTTCATCTATAAAATCAACACTTACAACAAATTTAATCTTGCACTGCTTTGTTACCTTGATCTCTGCATCCTTGTTTACCCAACCTAATGGATAGGGGTTAGGATGATTGTGAACCTGCAATCCAAGCTTGCTAACCATATCTTCGGCAATGAGATTAGCCTGCGACCCAAAGTTGAATACATCATCTATCTTGGTCTTCTTGACCTAAATCTTGATGTGGAAGAGCTTGGTCATCTCCTTCTCTGCAATGGTTGTTGGGAACTTTGCATTGATGTGAAGTGGTTGTTGTCTTCTTATCTTTTCCCCCTTTCTACTTCTTCTTACCCTCCTTGGAAGCTTCCTAGTACTCTTTCTTCTTAGAACCACTTGGCAACCCCTTCTTTTGGCCTATGTTTTCCAGGTATTGTACTTGTAGACACACCTCATCCATTGTCCTTGGCTTGAAGAGCATCACCTACTTTCATAGATGACTGTGTAAATCCACAAAATACTTGAGGAATATATATGGGTTCTTGGGAGAGATACCCAACATGATGGCCATCTTTCTTAACTCGGTGGTGTACTCCTATACACTTTGCCCTTGCCTCTGCCTGAAGTAGTGCCACTGGATCCATTGGTCCTCTACATACACGATATGGTAGAATTGGGACTTGATGATTGTTTTGAGGTCCTCCCACCTAGTTATTGGTGAATCAACCTCCAACCTAAGTGTTTCCTTATGGATTTCCCACCAGGTTAAAGCATGACCCTCTAAATTCAATCTAGAAAATGAAATATTTTTCTCTTCATCTATATGGTGAATGCTAAAATAAACTTCTGGTTTCTGCAACCAATGATTCAGTTTTTATGTATCGATCTCACCTTGGTATGGATTTATGTCCACTTTCGCTTCTATCTTGAATAAGGATTGTGAAGGGTTAATGACAATCAAACTCGTTTTCTATTTCTCAGGTTCTTTCTGTGATTCCTTTTCTAGGTCTTCTTTATCTCTTGTTTTCCTGTCTAATTTGATCTCTAAGTTTGAGCCTCCAATTCTTCGAACGGTCTAAGCTTGCTTGTTAGAGTCGCCATGAAGAGGGACATATTACAAGATATGTTAGTGACTTACTCTTCCAACCATGCAAATCTCTCCTCTATTGGATCTCAAGGGTTGTTATGAATAGACTCGTCGTCCATGGATAGGGTTCTGTGACTTTATTCTTAAATTGACTCTTGGATCCCTACAACTTTCCACAAATACCTCAAGAAACCCTACTCCAATATCGATATGATTTATAAATTGTTGTGGATTTTCCACTCAAACAATTTGTCACAACACATCTGAGAAATAAAACTGAAATATACACTATGAAGGATGAATTCCTTTAGATTCCAAATTTTTTAGTTACTAATTTTCTTCTTATGCACGAAATAGATAAAATGTAGAAAATAGAGAACAAAAAAATACAATCACACATCATCCAAAAAATAGCACAAAGATTTGCTTTGGGAAACCCTTGTGGGAGAAATCTCACGTAGAAGGTGAGGTTTCTCTATGCTCTTTTCTCTTGTATGGAAATAATGAAAGTACAAAGGAGAAGGCACTCTCTATGGAGTTACCTGAGACCTGTGGTGTAATGTCCCCCACCTCTTAGAGAGGTGAGGAGGAGACTCAGTGGCCTGGGCACCCCCACTAGGTCATAGTTTCACACTGAAGGGGGGGAAAGTCAAGAAGTTAAAAGTTATATTTTTAAGTTGACTTAAGAAAGGGTAAGGATAAAGGAGTAATAGATAACTCAACAGAAGAATAGAAGATTAACCCTGGGAGTTAACCTAACTCAACAGATAATTAGAAGGAAAAGTATAAGTAAGAGGCTGGGGTGCACCTATTACTCATTCTGGTTTTGGATTAGCA
>ML779121.1:1629540-1645949 GCA_009831015.1 Picea engelmannii | reverse complement strand
AATCTTAACCCACTAATACGGATATTGAAGCGATAAGGATATTTAAGAATAACCAAAGGATTGTGTTAGGTTCATGCAATTGAAAATGTGATAAAGATATATGAGATTAACGGGAGTATTGTCGTGGTGTAAGAGTCACAATTTGAAAAAAATTAAGTAATATAAAGTGGTGTATCCTTCTCCGTTGATAAGATTAAATAGATTTTGGACTTAAGGTTGAAGTAATGAGTGACATTTCGGAACGGAGTTTGTGACGTGTGAGAAGTCATCATTGAAGGAAAAGTTCATCGTCGAGGCAATGGGACAAAGGTGACTAAACATTTTGTCTTTCATCGTTTTTGTCGAACTCGGATTCAAATCACGTGGATATTTCACTAGTTTTTGGATTTTTATTGGTAATTATTCACATTACGGAATGGTATTGGATGGTGTCCACAAAACACGTGTCCTATATTGAATTCTAGTCAAGATAATTATGTAAAAATTCTATTGGTTTATGGTGTAGACATGAAATTACACATGTTCATCTACAAGCTAAAGCGTCGACATTCCCTTCCTTGAGCATATCTTTGTTACACTTTGATGAGACATTATGGACATAATTATACCTTTTAATGGTTTTCAAGGCTTTCAAGGTATGGTGTTTTGTCAACAGATTAAGAATTTATTTGGTCTATTGATGAGATTCTTCTTATATTTGAAGTGCAAAGATGAGATTCTTCTTATATTTGAAGTGCAAAGCATTGTTTAAGGTGAAGAAATTGAAATAAAATACCACTAATCATATAACACAATATTTCAATACCATATATTTAGAGGGAGATTTGTCTATAAGTTTATTCATTCTCTTAAGTATGAGGTTGGAACTAGGTTGCATCATGCTATTACAATATCCGTTTGCAAGCCTCTCTCATTGAACAATGCCATCTTCTTTTTCTCCTTAGACAAATTAAGTAGCTATGGAAAGAGATTAATAATTACAAACAAAATTTCCAACCTATTGACATGTATGAGTCGAGTGTTAACGTAATAAATGCAAGGATGGATGAATTAACAACACATTTCACTTATCAATTTTTTTTAAAAAAAAACATTATTTATTATTTCTAATTACATCTCTACCATAATTAAAAGAAAGTAAACTCAAAGAATAATATAAAATTAATAAAATCATAAAATGTTAAAAAAACACTAAAACTAATAATACTATAAAATGATATCTTAATATAAAAATAAAAAATATATCATTATAACAATAACACTTGAGAACATAAATAATGATAACAAACACATACTAAAAACTTTAAACGATTTATGAAAGGAGAAGATACTTCAAAATAATTTACATGAAAGGAGAAGTACAAAATAATTAAGGACATGATAATGATAAGAAATACATAGGAGAAGGTATCTCAAAATAATTTACATGAATCATGAAAGGAGAAGTACTTCAAAATAATTAAGGATATGATATTGATAAAAAATACATACCAAATAATTTAAATAAAGGAGAAGGTACTTCAAAATAATTAAAAATAGAAAAAGTTAAAAAGGAAAAAGGTATCTAAACAAATAATTAAGAATAGAAAAAAGTTGAAAAAAATGAAAAGGGAAGTAAAAAGAAAGATTGAAAATTCAAAAAAAAAGGCAATAAGAGTAAAAACCAAAAAGAAAACAAGATGGACTTCAAAACACTTAGTCTTTATTTGTCAAGAAAAATATTCAAATACACATAAGATAGTAATATGTAAACAATATAGTTAATGTTTGCTAGCTCAATGTTAAGGTGTAGGTTTCATTTGCTAGGTGACCCAAGTTCAATATCCTTATGGCGTGTTTAGTCAGGTGGATACATCCAAAAATCCATCCATGTTAAAAGTTGGTGCGGCTCAGGCCGAGTGTGATCCCCGAGTGATTTTGATGGCTTAGATGCCCCTGGGTTGTGGTTTCTTAGCCAATGGTTGAAATGTTGGCCTTGCAAGTGACAAACATTGCTAACAAACAAAAAAAAAATGCAAACAATATGGTGCTAAAATATAACACTTTGATGGGCTTCTAAAATACCTCCTTTATTCACTTCATTTCACTATTTTATCATCATATTTGACCATAATCCATTCCCTTCACCCTTTAAAGCATACCATTTATATAAAATATATTGATTAGAAGCATTAAAAATAAATAATGTGAGTTTATACTTTTTAATGTATTTTACATGGTTTTAACTAATTTGTAGATGATGAACTTAGTGCTATGAACATCTTGTTTTATATAGATATACAATCCATCAAACAGATAAGCAATGGGTATCATGGGGGATGCATTCACTATATACATTATTAAAACATTTGCATCATTGAAATATCAATTTAATAATCTTTGTTCTTTTTGAGAGGTGGATGATTATACAAACAAAAATGAAGGGAGATTGTTCTATCCAACAGATCGTGTTTCTCAGAACTGAATGCAAGCTTCGTTGAAGTATTTAATCACAATCAACTCAGAATTTGAGATTCCAACGCTCATTCTGGCACCCGTTCCGACCTGAAAGCAAAGGCGGTGAAAGTGCCACATTTTATAATAACAATTGTGAGATATTATTCAAGCACATTTAATTAAGAGAACAAATTACAGTTCATAATTTCTGTCACGCCCTTTTCCAGGCAGTTAACTTTGAGCTTAATTTTTGGGAAAATGAAGTTGAATCAACAAAATCTAGCACATGGGTTTTGTGCATAATATGCCTAATTAAGTCCTACATGGGAAGTTTCCTGAAATTATACATGGATTGAGATCCAACTTGAAATTACATATCAGACAGATCCATACCTCCAAACGGACCTTCATCCAGACCTCATTACGGAACTCAGAGCGCAACATATTTGGCTGTTAGCATACCTGTGGGTGTTTTCGGGCAAAACCAGAACATAGTTTTTTAACCCATTATCGTCCTCCTGCTATGGCTCCCATTGTATTTCTATTTAGCCAGTTGAAACTAGCTCCTATATTCAAGCTACGATTTTAAGAACTCATAGTCTATTAATAACATAGCTAAATGATTTTCTGGTTTTGAGAGAGAGTTGACCCTTTCAGTGGTCGACCTCTCAGAATCTATATATACTTGAGCTCGTTCGCATGATGGGACTGACCAAGAGAAACAATTTAAGAACTTTGTGTAAAGTTTGGCTATGTTCTTCAGTTCAATGCAAGTTTATGAATTAAGTTGAGTTTGTGATCAATTCGTGAGTTGGAGTACCACAACTGCTTGGAGGGGGCCACTAGTGTCTGTGTGTCTTATGTCTTTGTATGTTCATATTTCTAACCTCTCTTTTGCAGGAATTGTTCTAATTTCCCTCTTACAATCATTTCCTTATAATTCTATGTATATTTTATTTCCTTATAATTGTTCTAATCTCTCTTTACTGTTATAATTTCATTTCTGCTGTAATTTCTTTATAACTCCTTTGTGCTTCTCAACTGTGTTAATCACTCTTTTTTCTAATTGTAATCTCACTGTATTTATTCACTTTAATTGCTTACACTATGTTGTAAACATGAATCTTCTCTGTAATTAAAATAGATTAAACTAACCTCTGCAGGCATGTATAATTATTATTCTCCTTGTTTAAAGTAATAACATAATTTCATTGAAGCATTTCTTGTTCAAGTACAATAGTGTAATTTTTTATTTTAAGAGTTTTTCATAGGTTTGATTAGTCACAGGAACATGCACCTCATATTTCCTCAATGGTAAAGTTTTCAGTAGATTGTTTTGTTTCTACTTTACATTTTTCTGTAGAAATTGATGTTCTAATCTGAATTGAATAAATGAATCACATAGTTAGATTTCCAAGTAAAAAGAGTAATTAGAATAGTAATCTTTCATGGCTAGTCTCATCTTTTGCATAATAGATTCTTGCACTAGTTTGTTATTTCGGTACCGGTTTCCAATTTTTCCCTTATACCGATTTCCGCATCTTAGTTTTCTCGCCTTTTAAATTGCCAATAGATTTAAATCACCAACAGATAGATTAATGACCTAATTCATGAGATATGGTCACTCCAGGTCGGGTTTCTTCCCTAGGTGACGAATTGTTCTAGAGTTTGTTTAATCTCTTTATTATTTGAATGTGTTGTCGCCATTAGATTAGACTGCTAGATTAGAGCTCTAGACCTGCACATACAATGCTAGCACCTCGAAGCTTACGAGCCTCGATTTGACAATTTAATGTCGAAATAGATAACATATATTTCACTCGAGGCACTGACACTACTAAGTGTGGTTGCAACCACTTATTAATAACAAATGAAATGTTTAAACATATCACTACCACACAACTAAAGGTTTCAACATAAATCATTAAGCTTGAATCCTAATACACTTTTTTTTTTTGTATAATTTTAACATATTTCAAACATTTTTGAAAGGTCAAATCACTCATGCAAATCAACTAGTGTTATCACATGCCCTTATAGTCTTTTACCTTTTTACACACCTAACTTCAAATATTTTAAGCAACCATCAATGGCTCTAAGTATAATAATTTGAGCCAAATCACCCCCCAAAAAGGGAGATTCAAAAAACATTAAAGTGTTTGATGAAGAAACTCAAATAACCTTTCAAAATAGATAAATATATTTGGTTAAACATGTATGATATCAATAACTAACATACCTCCAAAGTAGGGGAAAACACAACAAAGTAAATTAGGGTGGTTATGTTGTTCAACTATCTAGAGATTTAGTTTTTGGATGGAAAATGAATACTTCAAAAGATCCACTAGTAAGGGTAAACGTAAATGGATGTATGGTGGGAAGATGTCATGTAAGACGACATGAAACACTCGTTCATCATTAAATCAATCTTTAGTGTTTTTAATCTTCCAAGGACCTTAGAATATGAGAAAATGGAGGGTTGTTGTTGTGTATCGAGACATTTTTGTGCGTCACCGATACAATTCAATTAAAGGCTGAAAACTAAAATGTGCACAAGAGGGTCATTGCCTCAACAATTTGTAGCAGTAATAACTCATTAACTTCTAGTGGAAAGTTCTCAAGAATGGAGTTCCATCCATAACACTTACAAAATTCACTTATAGAAGGATGAAGAAAACCTTCCAATTGAGATAATGATCTCTAAATGGCAAGCTTATTGCCCAACCATCTCCTCAACATGGGTCTTAATGAAATTCTTCTTATTCTATGTATATGTTCTAGTCAGTAATTGTCTTAATCATGCCAAAATGCCCATGAAGGATGAGGCGTTAAAGAATAAATGTCCAACGTTATTTGAGGATGCACATAATTGGCCTAGACCGTTACAAGTGAATAATAGAGCGAAAGAAATGTATTGTCAGCAAGGAGATTTCACTAGCGTCAAGGTAATAGGTTAATAACATGTAAACATTCAATTTTCCACACACGACAATGAGGTATATTCAAATAGAATTGTTAGTCTGAAGATACTCCTAAAGATATCTTTCACACTCAGAAACATGGTCAAACAAGAAGAACAAACCAATGTTCTCCTCATAAGTTAGGGTTTATTTTGGAAAGGAAAACTTATACTGATGTGGGTCTCTCCTCATAAGGTTCGCTTGGAGATAAATGAGAATGCATGTACGCTTATCAAAAGTTAGGGTTCACAACAAATTAGGGTTCATGTTGCACAAAGGGGAACGTGAAGGCAAAGTAGGGATGGCGCTGGACAAAGAGGAACACGAAAGCAATTATAGAGGGTGCTCCAGTGGTTAGGCATTCCTAGAGAACTAATTGTGCAACCAATTTCTCCTCACCCACAACAATTAAGAGTATACACAATAAAAAATAATAATGGATTTCCGATAATTTTAATAAGCTATGCAAGTGGATTTGAACCAGTTAGCTACTCAACATACAAAAGTAATAGAAAAAAACAAGCTCATAAGACAAGATTTTACCCTGGAAAACCAAATGAGAAAACCAACATTCAATTGGCTTCGGCCACACTTTTATTATTCAATAACGACATGATTACAGGTTCTTTGGTTCAACTTGTTGCTTCTCAGTGAAGTCTCGACAACATCCTCCTTCCTCTCTTCACTAAAGAACCCCCTCTTCATATCCAAGAACTAGCATATAGGAGGTAGAGGGGATAGGTGGAAGGAAAGGCATCCCCAACCCTTCAACTCCCCCAAGTTTGGTTCTCCTCCTTTCGTTTCTTTTCCTTTTGTATTTTATACGTAGATAGGGGGTCTCTGAAACTTTGTCTTTTCTTTTTGTTTTCCTTTTACAATCATCTATTGTCACTTGCCTTAGATTTTGATTGAGTGCAGGTGTGGACGTTGGTCATGATGGTATGGGGCCCTTCATGCCAACAGACCAATCCCTTCTTTATCCAAAGCCTCAAACCTTTTCCATGCCAATCCTTGTAAAAACATGTGCCTTAGCCAATTGTTTGTTCAGATCACACCTTCCTATTGGGAGGATTTTTCTCCACAAAATTTGTCAAGGATAGATGAGGGAACCGACTTGTAATCTAGTTCCTCTCATACCATTTCTCCTTCCTTGGAGTATGTCCTTTGAGACCAATTTTCCACATCTCTTGTCATCCTCTACGTGTGATCCATTCCTTGCATTGGAGGACTGTATCTTCTATTAATTCTTCCAAAGGGTGTGGTGCAAAATATTCCATAGTCAGAAGAACTTGTTGTTCCTCCTCCTCCTGATCCAGCAAGGAGGGTTCAAATAGTTTCAAATATTCAAAATTTACAATTGAGTTTATTTGCATATAGGGAGGAATCCTTATCTTGAAAGCATTATCATTCACCTGTTCAATGATATCAAAAGGTCCATATCAGAGAGGATTGAGCTTATTTATCGTTCCATGCAATCATTCCTTGAGAAGATATAGCCAGACCTTGTCTCCAACATAGAATTTGTGATCCTCCCTATGTTGGTCATGTCTAGATTTATACCGTTGTTGGCTCTTCACAAGATTTTCTTGAACCCTTAGATGTATCTGTCTGATTGTGTCCATGAATGTGCTCAACTTCGATTCATCCCCCTATATCCCTGCTCCATGATGTTTTTTCCCATACACAATGTCAAATGGTGAGGGAGGTAAATAGCCAAGATAGGTCTCGAAAGGAGACCTATTGGTAGAAGTATGGAGTGCTATGTTGTACGAATGTTCGATTTATACCAGCTACTCGTCCCAAGTCTTTAATTTTTTTTTATTGTAGCCTCTCAACAAATGTACCAACGTTCAATTAAAAACCTTGGTTTTTCCATCGGTTTGAGGATGGAATGTTGTTGAATACTTCAATTTGGTATCCATCATTTCCCAAAGTGTTATCTAAAACCTTCCCAAAAACATGATGTCTCAATCATATATTATGGAGGTTGGAAACCCGAAATGTACCCAGACATGACTGAAAAACAACTTGGTTGCATCTTGTCCCGAGATTGTCTTCTTACACAGGATGAGAGCACACATTTTACCGAAGCAATCCACCACAAAAAACAAGTAGTCATGGCCCTTACAATTTATAGGAAAACCTCCAACAAAGTCCATGGAGATCCTCTCGCAAGGCTTGGTTGGCACTGGTAGAGGTGTGTACAAGCCAAGTTTATGGTTACTTGGCTTTCTAGTGCTGCAAAGAACACAATCTCTCACAAATTTTTCCACATGCTCCTACATCTTTGGCTAATACACATATCATTGTAGGTTTTCCACATTCTTTATCACACCAAAATGCCCAACAACTCTAGATGTGTGTGCTTCTCTCATCAATTGAATTCTTCTCCCTCGAGGTATGCATAGTTTGTCGAGCTTGTACAATAGTCCATCTTGGAGGCGGTATTCATTCCCTTCCTTGGAAGCCACCAACCTCTCCTTCAACTGCTTATATACTCCTATGAATTATTCATCTTCTTCACAGTCTTCATCAAGAAGTGTATAAGTGAATGGTTCAAGCTGCATTATCACTCCAACTGTTGTGATCTTCTTTAGTGGTGGTTGAGAGAGCATGTTTGCTAGATTATTCGTGACACCTTTCTTGTATTTGATCAATAGGTGAAAATTTTTGTAAGAAACCCAACCAATTGTAGTGCCTCACCTGCTGCATCTTGTTCTTGCTCTATAGATACTGAAGGGGCAGATTATCCGTGTGTATAATGGTCTCTTTTCCCAGTAAGTAATGCTTCCACTTCTTCATTGCCTACAAAATCACAAAGAGTTCTTTATCATATGTGGGGTATTCATTAACTGCTCTATGAAATAGATTTGAATGGTAGCATACATACCTCCCTCCTTGCATCAGCACCACACCTAATGCATATCCACTGGCATCGGTTTCTCGCTCAAAAGGTTACTAAAAATTCGACATAGCTAGGATCAGAGCATTCTTGATTTTACTCTTCAAATATTCAAATGCTCTTTGTTGTCATTTTCCCTAATGAAAACTCTTCCCATTGGCAGTCAATGCATGTAATGGTGTTTCTATTGTGGAAAAATTTATGATGAATTTCCTCAAATATTGAAATGCTCCCATTAAACTCCTGACCTCTATCACGTTGGTGGGAATAGGCCATTGTGTGATGGTTGTAATATTCTTTGGATCCACTCTCAACTCTCCTCCTTCGATCACGTGTCTAAGATAAATCAAGTGCATCTTCCCAAACACACATTTTGGAAAGTTGGAAATCAACTGGTTCTTCTTTAAGGTCTCTAGTACCTGCGTCACATGTGAGAAATGCTCTTGCCATGTGTTGCTAAAGATTAGTATTCCATATAGATATAGTATTACAAAAGAGTCAATGAAGGGGCGTAGCACATCATTCATGAGTCTAATAAAAGTTGCAAGTGCATTGCATAAATTGAAAGGCATTACCAACCACTCGTACAAACCTTGTCGTGTTTTAAATGTTGTCCTCCACATGTCCTTCACTTTGATCCTTACTTGATTTTAAGTCCAATTTGGTGAAGAATTTGGCTTGTTGCAGTTGATCCAACAAGTCATCAATCCTTGGAAAAGGATATTAATTTTTTATGGTAATATTGTTCAAGGCACGGTAGTCAACGCACATTCTCCAGCTTCCGTCCTTCTTTGTCACCATGATGATGGGTGAGCCACGAGGCGATTTACTGGGTCTAATGATTCCTTGCTCCAACAAATGCTTCAGTTGCTTCTTCACTCTGTCTGCTTTGATGATGGACTACCTATACAACCCTATGTTTGACAGTGGTGACTCTGGCAATAATTGAATCTCGTGTTCAACCTCACGCTTGGGTATCAATCCATGAGGGTCTTGAAACAATTCCTTATAGGATTCTATCAATTGTATTAGTTTTTGGCATTGCTTTCCACCACATCCTTCCAAGAATGCCACTACATCAATTTGAATTTTCATTGCTTTCTTACCTTAAATTCCATATCCTGCCTTACCCATCCCAGAGGGTATCGTTATGGATGGTCATGTGTCTCTATGCCAATATTATCAACCAACTGCGTAGATATTAAGTTGGAATATGAACTAGGATCAAACATATAATCCACAATGTTTTGTCTCATGTGGATTTTAATGAAAAACAATTCGGTCGTCACCTTCTCCTCCATGTGGCTACAACTGAATAATGCCACCTCCTTTTGTAGATTGATGTAACTGATCTTCCCTTCTAGGTCTGAGGTGTTTTCCACCCTCTCCTCGACATCCTCACTTAACATTGCTTTCTTCTTCTTCTCAAAATGCTTGGGGCGCTTCCCAGGGTGCAATTTTCAACACTCCTCTTCAATATGTCCCTTTCAGTCACAACCTTTGCATTTCTTGGCAGAAGAGGTTGCTTCCTGTCTCACTGCCACAATATTCTTCTCATTCCACTTCTTTTTATTCTTTCCCTTCTTCTTCTACTCTTTCAGTTATGTTTGCTTGAGTGTGCCTAGATGTTGCTTCCACTTATCTCCTTCAAGGTACTCTGCTTGAATATTAGCCTTGTCAATTGTCTTTGGTATAAACAACATCAATTTATGTTGAATATGTGCTAGCAATGCCCACATATACTTGATCAACATTTTAGGGCTTTGAGCGAGAATTTCATTTGGATGGCTCTCTTCCTGAATTCAATGGTGAATTCTTGCACCGACTATCACTAGTAAATTTGGGTCATTTTCCGATGACACTTTCATTGCAATCCTGATGTACGGTTGTCGGGACACCGAAAAAATCCTAGCCCCCCAAATGTCGATTATGGTACTGTCTCACTTCCAACGAATACCTAGGTCATCTCACTTTCGATGTATTGGATGGACACGTGTTGTCGAAGGTTGACTTCTACAATAATGTGAATAGTCATCGTAATTCCGACGACCCAAAACATAGAAGGTCGTCTCACTTCCGATGTTAATGGTTGTCGGAAGTGAGACGCTCTAGTACAACCATTTATTGACGAATTTTCCATATCGACCATGTTTCAATCGTCGGAATTCATACGGTATGGATGTCGACAGTCAAACGGACTTGGATCTATTCATCGACAATTTGGCTATATCGGCCACATTTTATGTCGTCGGAAGTCAGATGCTATGGACGTCGGTAGTCAGACAACTTTGGATCTATTCATCGACAATTTGGCTATATCATCCACGTTTTATGTCGTCAGAAGTGCGACGTGGGGGCATCGGAAGTGAGACATACTATCAGTGTTATTTTTTTTAAATACCGCGTTTTTAGTCGTTAGAAGGAAGACGTGGGGGCGTCGGAATACCGACGTTCTGTTAGTGTTTAAAAAAATAAAGGAATTTAGTTGAAACATCATTTTGTTTAAAGTTGAGCTCCTTGGTGACTCCATGCAAGATTCGGCAGTATGACCTCCTTGGTGACTCCATGCAAGATTCGACAGTATGACCTCCTTGGTGACTCCATGCAAGATTCGACAGTATAACCTCCTTGGTGACTCCACGTGGTCCAAGATTCAAGAGGGTGGACTCCTTGGAAACTCCACTTTTAAAGCTTCTAATTTTGAAAAAGAATGCCATGGAGATTCCACTCAAAGAGTTCTAGAGTTAAGAGAGATTTCATGGTGACCTCCAACAAAGAGATTCCTTCATGTTGGGATGCTCCCTTGTGTTCTCCAGCCATCAAAGATTGCTAGTGTTGCAGCATAAAATACATGTCCCCAAAGGAAAATATGGTTGTGGAGAAGTCCCCTCAACTTGCAAGGAGAGATACACCCTTTGCCAAATTCTAAATGATATACCTCATATTTTCATTGTGTTTTACCAAGAAAGGGTGTTAAAAGTTTAGTCAAAAGGAGGGAAAGGGTTCATCTCACACTATAGAAATTTCATATAAGATAGTAGAACAGCTAGCAAGAGGAGTAGAGAGATAGTATAACAGAGGAGAAACCTCCTACTTGACGAATTCAAGTAATCAATTAGCTCATAGGAATCGTCAAGCTTCAATGCAGACTACAATTTTATGTTAGTGTCTCATTAAGGCTCTCGTGCTCACAATTGTCTTCATCTCTACAAAATAGGGTTCATATAGCTCACATATGACATAGTAGCCATATTATTCTAGCAATAGAGCATAAGGGTAGGTTAGGGGGAAATGGTTGAAGAAGAATATTGGAAAAATAAACTTATAGAGAATAAGGGTAAGTTAAGGGAAAAATAGTTGAAGAAGAATATTGCAAAAATAAACTTATAAATGGTAACCATCATATTATAGATAAGGTTATGCATGAAAAATATGGTGCCAACATTTCTTGAGATACTATTTGGCTCAAACTTTAACCACCTTAAATCATGAGAGGGGGAGTTCATAAGTCAACACTTGATAGGGACAACTTTCTCCTTTATCCCCTCTACCTCTTGTGACATCATAGCCCCTTCTTTCTCCTCACAATTTATTCCATGCAACATAACATACTTCATGAATTTGCATCATAATTACATCATCATGTCCAAATTTGGGAAATATAGACAAACCTAAGTCTTTAATCATTTCTAAGTCTTTAATCATTTCTAGTGTTTTAATCATTTCTAATGTGGCCTTGGCCTAAGCCTACTCACTAGGAATTTTTATAACATATAACATGAATGTGTTTTATACAAATCCTACACGGCATGACACCCAATTAAAATAACCACGTTTAAATAATATTTACGTAGCAAAATATATGCAACACAATGGTTGAAAATGGTGCATTACACTTTATGATTTTTTGGGTTATTGTAGTTTTCCTATATACAAAACATGTAAATTTGTATAGCATGGAAAGGAGCATCAATGTTGTTCATTTAAATGGATATGAAACTTTTATTTCTTTATTATATTTCTTCTAAATATTTTTGAAGAAATGGGAAAAAACAAACATACATTTGAGACATCTTTTATTTACTAGTTTGTTTCTTTAGTGTGAGTTTGGCATTGGTTCCTAAATAAAGTAATAACACAATTAATAACTAGGTTCAAAATAAAGTTACAAATTGCATGACGGATATGGATATCTAAGTATATTGTAGATATTGAAATGGCATGTATTTCAACTCTCAAGCAAAATACAATGCTTTTAACATATCTACCAACATTTTTTTTAATAATATCAATATGAATAGAGTATGTGCCATAGCTAAATATAGAGGTTAGTACAATATCAAATAAATTATGGCTATGGAAAGTGTGCATTAGTAATAAGCAATGTTGAATAGTTCTAATGGTAGTAGAACATGAAACATGGCATCTATCATATCAAGTGTGGTGATTGTCATTGTAAAGCAAACTAAGGTGGTGGTTTATTAAAACAAGAAAATAGTTTTAGGCAATGTATACTATATATTATAATAATATCTTTGTGATTATAGGATGCTCCAAAGCTAAATACAAAGTTTAATAGTATTATGCAATAAATTGTAATGATGGTTGCAATCATAATTGCAAATATTGGCAATATATAAATTAACCACCTTACATGTTGTTACATCTTAGTTATTTCATAGGTGGGGAGTTCATAGATGGACACTTGGCAAGAACAAATTCTCCCTTTATTCCCTAACCTCTCGTCACATCATAGCCACCCTCTTTCTCCCAGTAAGTCATTCCATGGTGCACTTTATATTAGCATACATCATGAATTTAATAATGATCACATAATTCTATTCAAAATTAGGAAGTATAAACAAGACTAAATGTCAAATCATTATCTAGTGGGGCCTTCACATTGTGTTCCTCACTAGGAATCTATGTAACATGTATACACATGCACATCACAAGTGTCTTTTGTATAAAATCCTACATTGCTTACACCCAAGAATAATATCCATGTATGAAGGATATTTACATATTATATTATGTACAACATAGGGGTTGAGAATGGGGTATTACATTTCCCTCCTTCTTGGAATAACATTAGCTTTGATGTGGCTCCAAAATATGGAGGAAAAAAATGAATATTTGTCTATTATGGTGTTCTACAACTCTTAGGTTGTCTCATCTAGTTCATAATGTTTGCAGTGAACCTTTATCTAAGAAATGACTCTATTTTGGAGCAACATTACTTAGGTTGAGGAGGAATAAGGGCTTGGATTGTAACTTTCCATCTAGTACAACTGAATCAATTCACAATCAACCATGAAATTAAGATCTTCTACATATTGTCCCTGAGGTGTAGGACAGTCAATGACATAGTGTGTTGTTAAGGCACTCTGTGATGTTTGTTGGAGTTACTTCACACACACCTATGATTTCTTTCTCCTAAGGTTTTCCTTGTTTATTAGTCATGATTAGTCATTATCAAGTCTCCTATATTTTAGGGGAGAATATTTGATCTGGGATCTTTTCATCAGGTGACTTATTAAAGAATTGCATAAAATGAGCATAAACAAAAGTACACCATAAAGAAGGAAAAACTCAAAATGAAAGAGACACAATCATGCAATATGAACACAAATAACTTGATAACGAAGTTCGTCCCTGGTGGACTACGTCTCCGGGTCTTGCTCTCAAATGGGTAGGTCTTTTTATTAACTCCACAAAAGAATTGGACAAAATACATAAGTATACCTCATTCTGGTGCTAAGCCATAGAAACTTTTCTCAGATCAGAAAAATAACACCACCACTGCGTTCGTGGCATCGTTTAACCTAAAAATGACTATCTCTATGCCTCAATCTAAGTCTGACACTTCTTAACCCAAGAAAAATCTCACCTTAAATTTCGTACCTCGATCTCAAAATTCGTGCCTCTTCCGTACATACGCCCTTGATTCTCCTCCTTGATTCTCCTCCTAATACAAATGAGCATAAAACTCTATAAAAAAAATTCATCACCAAGTATTCTTCTCAACTTGTAATGAAAACTCCCTTACATGATCGATGAACCCCCCTTTTTATAACCCAAAAGGAACATCTTTACATAACAAAATAATTAATTACAAATTTCTTAAAATAACCCACTTGGTTGGGTTGTTTGGCATCCTTGGCCATTCGATCCATTGGCATGAGGTTCGTTTTAGCTATAGGTTAAATATGGCATATGGTTTTTAACAAAAAGCATATAATAAACAACAACCCCATTAAGATAGGGCGTAGAGCATGTAGTTTGTTAAAAAGCCACTTATCCAAACTCTTAGCCCGTGGCACATATAAACTCGTGGCATAGTTATGGAGCGCGAATCTTGAACGTAGTTGGGCGGCATAGTTATTGGTGTATGGTCGCATGGTTCAATAACATGTGAACAGGGGCTGGGCCAAAGGCCGAGCCCTTCCCTTTTTACGCCTTAATTTAAGTTTAAACTTAAATATCATTTAAACAATATTTCACACAAGAAACACTCTATGGTGTAGTGTTTAGCACGTGTGTGTGGGGCTTTGGGCTGTTTGGAGGTCATGAGTTCGACTTTTGCAGAGTCGGGTAATTTTTTGCATATTCCAGCGATTGGAGGGGTGCCACGTGGCAGCCCATGACTGGACCACATGGCACCATATAACTGGTTTACCAAAACTGCCACTTGTCACAATATGATTTGCCAATGAAGTTGACATGTGTTATCATCGAACATGTCCATGTCTCTGCGATGTCAAGTCATCTTACCAACTCAGCTGTGTCACGTGTCACTTTGACTTTTCTCTATTTGACAAAGTTTGACTGAACTTTGACCACTTATAACTTTTGATCCGTAACTCCGTTTGACGAGCCGTTTGCGCCGTTAGAAATCTTGCGACGCGCTCTTCATGATTATGCTATTTTCAATGAGTTTTAGGAGCTTTGAATTTTTACCCTTTTTCCCTCTGCTGAAGCCATTTTGAGCGTTCTGATCTGCTTCTGTGTGTTATGAGTTGTCTTAACCTTCTCTGAATCCATTTTGGATCAATATTCCACCTGGAGAATGTTTTCTTTCAGTTGACACTTCAGTTTGACTAGTTGAGTTGAGTTTAAATGCTGCATTGGTTTTGTCACCATGCAACATTGGGATCATCACCATGCTAATTCGACCTTGCCTTGGTATCATCACCAGAGTGGCGCATTAGCCTTGATTCCCTGAGTTAACTCCCCACTACTCTCTGGTCAATCAGTTAACTAAAGACTAGTTGACTAGTTAACTCAACTATGTGGCAGTTCACTCCCGTAACTGCCTGAGAGACTAGACTAGGTGGCATTTCACTCCTGTAACTGCTGGTGTGTGTCCAGATCACTCTATACCACCACTATGGTGCATTGGTTCACCTCCAGTGTGCACTCATTGAACTATACAAAGTATATCATGTGTAAACTATTCATTATTCATAACGGTTAATGAGAATTCCTTCATTCTTTCTCTCCTCCTTATTCTTTCTCAAATTCTCTTTGCAAATGTGTGTATCATTGTTTAGCTAGATCTATTATTTGTAGGTTCAACACATTTACATGGTATTAGATCTGACAGACTGCTAAGCAAAATCTACACCAAATTTTTTTGCAGGTACAAAAGATTGAAGACAATGGAAAGATGGATTCCAAAAATAATTCATTCTTACGCCTTACAACTATTTTTCATGGAAGGAGAAAATAGCCATACATCTCCGAACCAGAGGCTTGTACAGGTTAACCTTGAATACAGATACAAAACCAACATCAACCATAGAAAAATCCAAGTATTTAAATCACATGGATGAGGCACTCGAAACAATTTGCATTTTTATTTCTCTCGATCTCCTTTTTCATATATCTTCCTGTAAGACTCCCAATGAAGCCTGGACCACCTTGGAAGGGCTCTTTGGCAAACATGATGAGATGAGGAGACACATGCTGTGTTGAAATAATGTAACTGCGAAGAGCATTCTTATTATTTTGTTATTTGATTAAATCCCCATTGTGGATTAATCATGTCATTATTATTATTTTTATTGTTAGGTTAATCCCCATTGAGGATTAACTAAGTCGGTAATTGT
>ML779121.1:1554555-1619714 GCA_009831015.1 Picea engelmannii | reverse complement strand
CTCACTTTATTTTCAGTGTATATTTTGTATTTCGGTACCTAACATGGCCTCGTTACTGGGACCCATTCTTTATTTTCACCATAGTGATGTTCAGGGGGGGTGTTGGAGTTACTTCACACACACCTAGGATTTATTTTTCCTAAGGTTTTTCCTTGTTTATTAGTCATAATTAGTCATTATACAGTCTCCTATATTTTAGGGGAGAATATTCCACCTGGAGAATATTCTCTTTTAGTTGACACTTTAGTTTGACTAGTTGAGTTGAGTTTAGATGTTGCATTCGTTTTGTCACCATGCAACATTGAGATCATCACCATGATAATTCGACCTTGCCTTGGTATCATAACCAGAGTGGTGCATTAGCCTTGATTCCCTGAGTTAACTCCTCACCACTCTTTGTTCAGTCAGTTAGCTGAAGACTAGTTGACTAGTTAACTCAACTAGGTGGCAGTTCACTCCCGTAACTGCCTGAGAGACTAGAATAGGTGGCAGTTCACTCCTGTAACTGCTGGTGTGTGTCAAGATCACTCTAGACCACCACTCTGGTGCATTGGTTCACCTCCAGTGCACACTCATTGAGCTATACAGAGTATATCATGTGTAAACTATTCATTATTCATAACGGTTAATGAGAATTCTTTCATTCTTTCTCTCCTTCTTCTTATTTCTCAAATTATCTCTGCAAATGTGTGTATCATTGTTTAGCTAGATCTATTCTATGCAGGTTCAACACATTTACAATGTTAAGTCATTGGTTCGAAACCTGCGGGGAAAAAAAATCCATCCATGTTAAGGGTTGGTGTGGTTCAGGCCTGGTGCGATCCCAAGGTGATTTTGACGGCTTAGATGCCCCTGAGTTGCTGTTTCTCAGCCACAGGCTAATCCCACAGATCACAAAAAAACTAACTAACAAAAAAAAATTCCTCTACATATTTCTGAAGCAAAGTAACATGGAAATAATTACATGCTCTAATGTTTGCAGGCAATGCAACTCTAGATGTGGTTGGTCCTATTCTATCGAGGAATTCAAATAACCTATATTATTTGGGTCCCAACGTGGCACAAATTCTGAGCTTGAAAGATATTTTCCTCAAATTCACCAAGGAAAATAAATGACCTCCAACATTGAATTCTTTGTGAATTAAATTCTTCTCTATGTAACTTTTCTACTTACCTTGGGTTGGATTTAGATTCTTCTTAATTTTGGCAACATGCTTCCATTTTGTTAAGATATTTTGATCCAAGTGTAACTTTGTGTGTTATATTATCCTATGCTATGGTATTGTTGCATCTTCTACCATACAAAGCTTCAAATGGACTCATTTCCAATGATGCATGATGTCCATCATTATATGTAATCTCTACTAAATGCAGGTACTCTTCCCACTTTGAGGGTTTCCATCACATACATCTACAATAAGTCTTCAATGACTTGCTTTATTAATTTTCTCTGTCCACCCATCTACTGATGATAGTTTGTACTAAATTCAGTCACGTGTCCAATCCCTAGAATAAACTCTTTCATAAGTTCAATCTGAACTTCATGTCTCAATTTGAAATGATGGCCAATATTCTCCCATATAGATGACCTTTGATCCTTTCAAGAAAGAGAAGTTTCTTAAGAGGTATGGTTGCTGCAAAACAAACATCGTGTTCACATATCAACAGATTCATTGTTTATAGTCAAACTCATAAATTCTATGAATCAAATGGCAGCATATGTTCACTCCATAAAATTACAATGCCAGAGGCATTTTTCTAGCAATTTTTCCAATATGGCTTAGAGGTGTTTCATATGGCAATATATGCTTCAGTATGATGGCATTTTATATGCTCAAGACAACTAATATATATGAAACTTTTCATTTTATGGCATGTTTATTTATGTCATAGAGATTTTTAAAGGCCGCAGGCCATGTTGTTTCTAATGTTTAAACAAAGTACAATTTGGGATTTATTTCCAAAGCTCCAATGAGAACTATTTCAAGTATCACATAGTTTTTGTGGATGTGTCTTGAGTACTATTAAGTTGAGCTTTGAGCATGTGATCTTGTTCAAACCCTTTTAAATGAAAGCTATAATCCTTTAAAGTTCTCTATTGCACCTATATCATTTGGTTGATCTTCTTTAGCAAAAATGTTGATGTTCTCTTGCATTTTGGAATGGAGGCAAATCAATATTTGGTTGAGCAACTCATTTTACATACACATATTCATTTATAGTTTTGCAAATGATAGGGTTTGCCTAGTTCTTTCTCAGGCAACAATCAATGCATGAATGCTTACCCAGTTTAAATTAGAGCCTTTGTTTGCTTGTTAAACCAATTAGCATAAATTGAAGGGATGATTTCTATAGGAGGGATATCCTAGAATAATAGGGTCTCCAAAAACACAAAAACTTTGAACTTGGGATGATATGTTTCAAACCCTGTCGATCCAAAATTTCTTTGTTTCCATTATTTGCAATTTTAGGACCTAGAGCTTGTGTTTTTTCCTACTTTCAGTAAGTGTTGTGTAATCTTATACCATCTTGTTTTGTTGAATTTCCTTTCACATCACAAAAATAGGGAGTCAATGTATCTTTGTTTGATATCCCTTGTTACAAGAATATTCTTATAGGATAGTGAATTTATCCCTGTATTCAACCTTACAAACTTCTCTAGATAGACATCAAAGTGAAAAATGGCGGGTGCTTTTAACAAGAGGGAGCCTGCAAAGACCTAGGGTATATAAAAACATTGATGTAGTTGAAGTATTTCAACAATCAAATTGGATGGTATACTTTGATAGGTTTTAGATATATGATGACAAAGTGGCACTAAAGTTTTGCATACAACTTTTAGAATGTTAGAGATCATAAATAAAAAACTACCGTGAGAGGGATGGAAATATAGATAAATGAGGTCGACATAAGCAAAGTTTCATGCCTCTTAGTGGGTCCACCTTGGGATAAGGAAGATAGAAAACCTGCTACAGATGCCAAGAAACTATTTTTAGTAAGTTATGAAAAACTAGAAGAGAATAAGAATGGAGTCAAAAGGGAAAGTCTCCCAGGACCTTGGGATGAGGTAACATATCATATGTTGAAGTATATAATCTGTGAGGGGAGACTAAGCATGTTGTATGCATACCATTTCAGATTTTTATGTCATATAAGAAACCTGTTTCACCAACTACCTAAGGAAAACCTCAACATCCCCTATTTCTTGCTACAATCTATGAGGCATATGAGTTACAAATTAAATAATGGGAATGATTAGGCATTGTCCCACCATGGACTCATTAAAATTGTAGTTTTTGATTCTCTAGAGAGATAAACTATTAGAGTATCCTAGGAGGAATCACCTAGTATTAAGACTTGTATCATGTGGGATTTGGGATTGGTGTTAGAACTAGGTAATGTATAAGTAGTGGAAGTTGTACACTTAAAAGGCATTATGATAGAAAGGATATGTGCAATTTTGCATTGATCATTCTCATTTATGATAAAAAGTTCCATTTCATTTGGGCTCCAATGGTTTTTTCATCCACTCAACTCCAATTTGTAAACAATGGAGGTAGTTCCCCACTAATTGATGAGACCACCAAAAAAATAAACAAGGCTCCAAGTATATAGTAATCATCCTATTGACACTTGTGAATAGGCCTTACATTTCTAAATGTACATCTAAGCTTGATAACATGATTTTTTTTTATCAATGCTTCTAACTCAACTTGATACCAATATGGGTGTGGCCTAGTTCTCGATTCCATACTACACTCTTCCCTATCATCCATTCTTGGCAATTCATCTTAAGTATTCTCATTCATTATGTGTACCCATTCTTTATTCTCATTCAAAAATATCATATATATGTGGGATTTCTATCGAAGTAACGAAATTCTACAAAGCAATGGGAAGAGATCTAGTGATGGTGGCATTTGTAGCTAGAGTGGGAGGAAGAGGGATAATGATCAGGGGAAGGTAAGGGGAACACGGTGGCTAATCCAGGTGGATATCGATGGCCACCCACCGTTTCCAACTGGCTTAAAACAGTTTTCTAGCAATTTTGGCAATTTACTATTTTTAGCAGGTTTAACTTCCGGGGCCATTTTGAGGGCCTAAATGAAGGTTTTTTGGGATTGAGATTCTCAAGGATAGTCGAAGGCATGATTGAGCCCTCGAAATGAATCTTCTTGACGATACCTTTCCAATGGGCTATCATAATCCTAAAACAAAGATCATATGCAAAAATTACAACCCCGAGAAGTTGAGGTACTAAATTACCTAGACGGGGCCCACATGACTTTTGGTGCTTCATCTCCTAGGGTTAGGTTTTTGGATGTCTAGGGTTTTTGGCATTCCTTTTTATTGTAAAAATGCCTTCAGAACCTCATTGTAATCATCTTATTGCGAATGAGCGCAACTGTCACATCTCTTCTCAGAGATAAGCTGCCACCATTCCAGCAAGCTTGTTTCCGTTGCATTGTACAGTTTCAGCTTATTTCCTTATTGAATAGAAAACCAGTTTGAATGTATCTCTGTTATTTTGTGTTAAGCACCTGTTAATAATCTGTAGTCATTTCATTTTTCTCATAAAATCCGGATCAGTGGTCTCAGAGAGGTTTGCTCCTTATCGTCTTAATGCATGTCCCCAACGAGGTCAGAGTACCAAGAGTTGGGTCTCGAACTTGTTTCTCTCGAGGACAAAAAATCTCGCACACCTAAGTGAACTCTCACGACATGAGAAAATAAATATGATGGGACAAAAGATCCTTTCAAACTGTTGATTGAGGAAGCCCTCACGCAACAAAGGAACGAGATGATGGATAGTTTCACACAAATCCTTCAGCGACTACCAACAGGTGACGCATCTTCTTTGAGAGGAGGCACCACCCCCTTCAAGGTACAAATAAAATTCGATATTCCTATATTTGAAGGTTAGATAGACACATATGTTGTAGACAAGTGTTTGAATCTACTAGAAGGGTATTTTTCTGTCCATAACTTTTCGAATAGAGAAAATATCACTTTTGTGCTCCTTAAAGCCGTTCCCCATGTCAAATATTGGTGGGAAACTTTCTGTGAGCAAAAGAAATAGAGGAACCCTCATTATTTACAGTCAGGACCACCTGGGAATCCTTCAGGGATGCTATTAAGGAACAATACTACCTGTCAGAAGTTATGATGACTTGTATACCAAATGGACCACACTGCGGCAAGAAAGAGACCAAGCAGTGCTAGATTTCACAAATATATTTCATACCTTGTGCACCAAGATGGGTATCAAAGATTCAGAATGACATCTGGTGCTCAAGTATCATGGCGCTCTACATAGATACATACCGACCGAAATGTAATTTCTAGACAGCTCATCCTTGGGAGCGGCCTACTGATATGCTGTCAAAATTGAGTAGAAGCTCAAACAAAAGGCGCGACAATTTGGGCTGGGAACCCATCACAACAAAAGCCAGGAAAGGCTGACCCCAACCCACAAAACAAAGGATAGAGAAAATATGGACAGTATCAATACAACCATTCCAAGCCGCAAGTAAAGAAGGACACCAAAAAGACAAAGAAAGATACCAGGAAGTGGTGCAACTTCCATAAGATCCCTTGGCATAACACTGCTGACTGTCACTCAAAGCAGTCACTGGTGGCTGAAGTGAAAACATTTGAATTAGATGCGGGTTCAGACTTTGAGACAGAACCAGAAAGGGGAAGAAATATCATTGACACAGAACCGAGTGCCACCGTTGCTACCACCAAGCTCCAACCTGGTGAACCAGACGAGCCAGAAGAAGGAGAATGCCTCTTCCATTCACATATGTGGGTAAAAGGCACCTCGCTGCACTTCATCGTTGATAGAGGTAGCCAGAAGAACCTCATCTCATCAGAGGTCGTTAAGCGGTTGGCCCTGCCAACAATGCTTCACCCACAACCCTACACCATTGGATGGCTCCGCCAAGGAAGCAATCTCCGCATCAACCAACAGTACCGACTGTTGTATGACATCAATCTCTTCAAAGACGAGGTATTATGTGATGTTGCTTCTCCCGAAGTTTATGATGTTCTTTTGGGCCAACCTTATTTATGGAAGCATCATGTTATATATGAGTCTAGGCCTCGTAGTATTATTATTACTTTGAACAACTAATTGTACATGATACCCGAGGCAATCCCACCTAGTGCTATTTCCTTGATCTTTGCTAAGCAATGCAGGAAGGTCATCTCTCAGACAAGGAAGTTTATCTTCTTCGTGATTCACTCTCATAATAAGTGAAAGATCACAACCACATCCAGGGTCTCTGCGGGTGACCTCTCCACACAACAGAAGCAAGTAGATAAGGTCATGGAAGAATAATCAGATATCTTATCCTCACCTACCGGGGTACCTCTACACTGCCAGGTCAAGCATCCCATCGATCTAACCCCCGATGCACCTTTTCCCAATGGGCCAGTCTATCACCGCTCTCTGTTAGAGAATGAGGAGATCAAGCAATAGATCTAAGAATTGCTCCAAAAGGGGCACATCCATCCCATCTCATCACCTTGCGGGAGCCCAATTGTGCTGGTAAAGGAGAAATATGGAACCTAGCGGCTCTGCATTGATTACCAGGCTTTGAATAAAATCACAGTCATAAACCGATACCCGATTCCACGAATCAATGACCTCCTTGATCAACTCACGGGGGCCAAATACTTCAGTAAGATTGATCTGAAGTCTGGCTATCACCAGGTCCTGATAGAACAAACAAATGTATGGAAAACGACCTTCAAGTCAAAGGAAGGCCTTTTTGAATGCTTGGTCATGCCCTTTGGTTTGACAAATGCTCCAACCACTTTCATGAGGATGATGGACGATATCCTGTGACCATTCACCAATAATTTTGTAGTGGTGTATTTGGATATCATTCTCATTTACATCAAGACTTGGGCTGAACACTTGCAACATATTCAACAGGTTCTGCACACCTTGCGGCAACACAAGCTATATGCCAACTTGGAAAAATTATCCTTCAGCATAGATAGGGTCCATTACCTGGGATACATAATTGATCAGCATGGCATACATGTGGATCCAGCCAAGATCCAAGTCATTCGTGACTGGCCAACCCCAACCACACTTGTTGAGCTTCGAAGCTTCTTGGGCCTTGCCAATTTCTATCACAGGTTCGTGTTAGGACTCTCCCATATTGCATGGGCCCTCATCCAAATAACCATGGGTGGTGGTAAGGTGAAATTTGCATGGGGTCGGTCCCAACAACAAGTGTTCTATGATTTGAAGCAGCGCTTGTGCTCAACCCCAGTACTGTCACTACTAGACCTGCAACAACCCTTTGAAATCGAGACATATGCTTCAAACTATGCAATGGGCGTCGTTCTCACTCAGCACGACCACCTTGTGGCCTATCATAGTGAGACACTATCATATGTTGTCCATAAGTACCCTACTTACGACAAAGAAATGTACTCCATTGTGAAATCCTGCTACCGGTGGAGAAATTACATTCTTGGGAAGGAGACAATCATCCACACTGATCATAAGCCATTGTAGTTCATGCACACGCAAGGAAAATTGTAGAATGATCACCATCAAAAGTGGTCCACATACTTGCAACAATTCCACCTCAACATCAAGTATAAAACATGAAGCACCAATCACGTCCCTGATTGCCTCAACAGACCGCCAGTCGTGGCACTCACCATGATGCTAGACTCATGCGGCCATGAGACCTCTGGATGGCCCCAACTCTATGAGATAGACCCAGACTTTGCCACCACCTCCCAAATGTTGATTGCAAACGTAGTTGTCGATAATTTCCATCTTTAGGATGGGTTGTTGTGTCGTTTGAGCCATATTTGTGTTCCATCAAGCGAGCGAGTGAAGCTGATCTGGGAATCCCACTATAGTTAGGTGGCAGGACATTTCGGCGTAAAAAAGACAGTGGTGATGCTACAAAAACATTTCTACTTGCTGAAACTTTGACAGGAGGTCAACAAGTATATCAGGTCCTGCACTGCCTGCGCTATTTCCAAACCGAACACTAAGAAATAGGGCCTATACACCCTTCTTCCTACTCCTGACAGACCATGGTAATCCATCTCAATGGACTACATGTTGGGCCTCTTGTCCACCAAGCGGGGAAATGATTGTGTTTTTTTGGTTGTTGATCGCTTTTCTAAGATGGCGATTCTGGTTGCTTGCATGAAGAACATCACAATAGAGGCCACTACCAATCTCTTATTTGAACGAGTCTGGGTACATTTTGGAATCCCAAAAACCATTGTCTCATATCGGGATAGTCATTTTCTCATCACATTCTGGTCGAGCGTCTGGTCACTGCTAGACACCAAGCTCACCAAATCCACAACCTTCCACCCCCAGACAGATGGCCAAACCGAGGTCGTAAATCGAATGATTGTGCATATCCTTCACATGTATAATTCAAATCACCCTCGCACATGGTATGAGAGCCTTACCTATGTCCAAAATAGCTACAACCGAGCCCTGCATAGCTCAACTGGCCACAACCCCTTTCAGGTGGGGTTAGGATTCCAACCATTGGGTCCTATAGATGTTGCACTTCCCCTTGCGGTCACCTCGATTGACTCATCTCTTGCTCCAACTGAAGCTGAAAAAGTCACCCGGTTCTTTGAGGGGAACCAACACATCCACCAATAGGTTCATGATATCCTACAAAAGTCCAATGACAAGTACAAGCAGGTCCATGATCAACATCGGGTGCCACATAAGTTTCAGGTGGGCGAAAAAGTTTGGTTGCACTTGAAGAAAGAACGCCTTACATGACCCCATCAGAAGCTTCGCGCACTCCATTATGGGCCATACACCATCACCAAGGCCGTGGGGGATAATGCTTTTGAGCTCAACATTCTTCCTTTCCTTGGCATGCACCCAGTGTTCAACGTGGATCTCCTTCGCCCTTATTTCCCACCATTATTGGACACCTCAGACGTAGAAGAACAACTGGCACCAACAAAGCTCAAATTTGACTGCATACAACGGGCATCCAACGATCATATTTTGGACACACATATCAAGGGCACTCGACATCAAAGGATCCAACTTTATCGAGTCGTCAAAGCAGGGCAACTCCTGCACTAAGGCAAGTGGCTCACCCGGGGCCAAATTCAACAGAAATTTCCTCATCTGATGGGAGAAATCAACGTAATGAAGACCATATCTTCCTAAAGAGGGAGGATTTATCCATGTGGATATCGGTGGACACCCACCTTTTCCAACTGGCTCAAAACAATTTTCTGGCAATTTTGGCAATTTACTATTTTTAGCAGGTTTAACTTTCGGGGCCATTTTGAGGGCCTAAATGAAGGTTTTTCGGGATCAAGATTCTCGAAGTTAGGCAAAGGGATGATTGAGCCCCAAAAATGAATCTCCTCGATGATACCTTTATAATGGACTATCATATTCCTAAAACAAAGATCGTATGCAAAAGTTACGACCCTAGGAAGTTGAGGTACTAACTTACCCAGACGGGGCCCACATGACTTTTGGCGCTGTTATAACCCTATAATTTATAGGATCAAATGGTGACTGGAAATTTTATCCTTTTATTGTTTTGGTTTCCAAATGATTTTTCATTCTGCAAATAATTTGAGAAAAAAGAAAAGAAAAGAAAGAAAAAGAAAAAGAAAAAGAAAAGAAAGAAAAAGAATAAAAGAGGGCATACAAGAAATTTAAATAAGGCCCCATGCAATAAAAATGACTTGGTCCATACAGTTTAAGCATGGCCAAGTCCTTTAAATTGTTGTTGATAGGAGTAGTGAATAATCTTGGCTAAACTGTTTAATCTTAGCCAAGCAAATTAGGTTAGCTAGTGAATAAATTTGACCAAACTGCCTAATCTTGGTCAAATAACCCCAGGATAGAGTAATTTCTTAGTCCAATAATTTAATCTGGGCTAAATGTCATAGGTAATTAGGTTAGAGCATAGGTTAGTTTGCTTCATCTCAATAAAACATGCATGATGATCGATGTTGAACCCTATCTTTGATGTTGGAAAGCTGAATGTCTAACCCCATGGTGATAAAAACAGGGAAAGCTTGGACAAACCCACTTAAAGTGCTTATCCTAAGTTTTCAGAGCAAATGTGAGTTTGTTCTCACAGATTAAAGACAACGCACAGATAAACGGCTGAGGTGCTATTGCTCAGATCTACGGTTGATAAGTTTTTCCGGACCCCCACGACCGTTCTACCTTTAACGGTAGGGGGGGGGGGGTCCGGAATCATGTATAACAAAGGCGCACATATGAACAACTGAGGCGTCGACGCCTAGATCCACGGTTGAGATTGAATTCTGGACCCCCTCGACCATTTTTATTTTAATGGTGGGGGAGGGGGGTCCGGAATGTTGGTTAAACATTGCGCTCAGATCTACGGTCCAGCGACAGACGCATCAATGGATGGCTGACGGTATTTTTCGGACCCCCACGACCGGTCTACTTTTAACGATGGGGGGGGGGTCCGGAATGGAGTGATTTTATGGCGGGCCCTCTTCTCTATGTGGCAGGAATCCATTTCTCCATACTCCTGCCACGTACCACTTACCACTTTCTGACATACCCCCCGTCACCCCATGACATCATTTTCCACCTTTTCCTCTAAGGGTCACGTCTCATAACTCTGTCAGTCCATTCCCATTGTTCACCTGTTACAAGTCCCATCACCATGGTCACTTCCCAATCAACACCCACCACGTCACCCAATTGTATTCGTCATTCATTGTTACCTTCCATCTCACGCTCCAAAAGACCCATTGGCCATTTATTACTGGCTAACGTATCCGTTAGCTTGCTAATCTGTCCCTCGCGCCCAACGGGTATCTGTTTTCTCAAAACTACTCTTTCCGTTCATTCTCCCATTGTTTACTTTGTCCTCGCACCAGAGATATTATCCCTGTCTTACCTTCGTTCCAGTCAGCCGTCCAAAACCACAACCATCCCCACTAACATTGTTTTTGAATTGCAGGTATTTTCACAGTGATGGCACCAAAATCCAAGAAAGCAGAAGCCGAGGAAAATCCTTTCCTCCCGCCTCCTGTTAATCTTGACAGGATCCATTTGGCCGAAAAAGATCATTTAATCATAGACACCAGGTGCAAATTTGACTTCGCGGATTTGCATTCATGGCTCAAAGAGACTTTCTTAGATCAGAGCGGTGAAATTGGGCTTTGCGAGTCGAACCTTCCTCTGTATCTTTTCCCCCAGGTTCACCATTTCCCTGAATTCGCCCTGAAATGCCAGGCTCATTACCTCCCCGACCAGAGAGCCATAGTATCTTCATCAGGAGAAACTCTGTTCTTCATTACACCAGAAGCCATTGATCAGATGATGCAGATACCCATCTTTGAATCTGCGTCCCCTTTCAATCTTGAAGTCATCACAGAGCTGTACCAGAAACTATCATTCCCTCAGAGAGCCTAGATTTTCGATATTTTCATCCCTCAGGCCGCCCAGCTCCCTAAGACAAATCCCCCGTACCCTTCCTCCCTGTTCTCAGAGAAGGGAAACCAAGTCATTTCGTCGCTCTGTGCTTTGCTTGGTTATTTTTCCGACAAATGGGTGGATGAACCCATATTGGGCTTTCTGTCCATGTTCTCTACAAAAGAAAGACCCACCACTCAGTTCGACTATAGCACTTTCCTAGCAGATAGTATTCACGAGCAGTTCTCAAATTTCTCCTCAGAAGGCATGTTCCGGTATTCCTCAATACTGGCCTACATGTTCACTTTCTTTCAAGCGAACATGTTCTCCTTTTCAATGCAGAAAATGGACAAGAACGGGAGACCGCAAGCGGTAACAGCTTGGACTTCACTACTCAAACAAAATTCAACAGATTTCAGTTTCAAACAGTTTATCGAGAAGTTCTACCATCCAGTGGTGAGCATGCTCAACGACAGACCTGATACAAGAAGAAATGAGGAGATTCAGAGGATTTTACGCCTCTCAGACCATGCAAAAACTAGAGACTGGTATCTTTACCAAAACCACACCGAGATCAGAGTATATGGATGCGAGTTAGCCCCATACAAATTGCCCAAGTATCTTCCCATGAGGATATTTTCCCTGGAGTACATAAGGCAAATGATTAACTCCGATGAAATACATTTTGTGTCTCTGAAAAAGAAACAACAACTTAGAATTTAAGGGGAAATAGGGTCTTTCATTTGCAATAGCCAAGGCGTCGGGGAGGAAGCAGACAGACTGTTGAAAGAAATCAAGTTTTATGTTAGTTTCATATGGCACTATGATTCGTGCGGGATAATTTCTGAGATGAGGATTAAAAATAAAAATGTCCCATATGTTCATACACCCAAGCCTGAGATAGAGAAGTTCGCAAATCAAACAGAACGGGATTCGAACACTCTGGTCGAGATAGAAAAGCAGGACCCTTCGGTCATCATCTCACAGACTACTACACCACAGGTTCCCAAGGATAAAATACCCAGGAAGGATACTTCACCTTCCATCACCGAAGTCTCGACTGAAGATTTCCAATTACACACCAAAATGCCAAAAACCAATCATACTCCTGACATGGCTGGTGAAAAGGAAATCCAATCCACTGCAACTATGAAAGATGATCGGTCACTTCTGAGCACAAGCAACAAGCAAATTATGTCTACAATTTTTCCTAAGAAGCCCACGAATACTCCACTAGTCGACCAACCAAGTAAAGTAGGACCAAAGTTGAGTGTTTTTGAGAAGTATGACCTGATCAAAAAGAAAAATCAGACACTGACCAACAATATTTATGCTCAGTTTTGGAAACAGACTTCAACGACACAACACAGACTATTGTCTTCATTCGATACAGAGAAGGGTAGAATGCACATGGATTTTCTGCAGGCACAAGTGCCAGACCCGAAAGCCATCATTGATTACAAAAGAGAAACATTCGAGTTTCATACTAGAGATGTGCATCCCGCTGATCAGATGGATATGCATAGGCAAACTGGAGAAATGGTTTTCTCCACGTTGGAAAATGCTTCTACTGCGGCTGCTAAATTACAAATATCTCTGAGCAATGTTTAGACACAAATGAAATTAGAAAATATATCATCCTTTGCAAAAGATAATAGAATTAAGACGTTGGAAGAATTGGTCCTCAAGAATTGGTATGACCCCTCGAATGTGAAAGCAGTTGAGGAGATGTTAAAAAAGAAAAATGCTGATATAGCATCTCTGAGGAAACATTTGAAATTGCCACCAATGAAAGATGCACAGGCAAATGAGATAGCTGAGACAAAAGGGGAAAATGATGAGATGCTCAGGTTGATTATGGAGCAGAATGCACAGTTGAAAAGATGGAAGCAAAACTGGAAAGGTTAGTGAAAGAGAAGGAACAATCAAAGCCTATGGAAGTCATTCCATTGAGCACAATTCCACTCACAGGAGTAAGCACAACATCTACGACGAGAATCCCCTCAGCACAACATCTACAACGAGAATCCCCTCAGCAGAAACTCCCTCAACAACTCCATTGACAACTTTGGAGAAGACAGTAGAACTGGCAAAATCCATGGAAGAGATGAATTTTCAAGAGACATAGATTAACATACTTAAAAAGGAGGTTGAGAACCTTCAAGAACTCAAGTCTTCTTACCAAACCAGCTACTCCAAGGATAAACAAACATCAGAGAAACTCAAACAGGAATTGCAACAGCTTCAAAGGCAAACAGTGGCAGGCAAAACACTTGCTGAGGTCAAGGAAAGTGTCTAGATGGATTTCACCAAGTCCGTAAATGAAATATGGCCTATGGTACAAATCATGTTCGAACAAAACGAACTAGTGCAAATAAGAAAGCAGGCTATTGAGAAAATAAGAGGAGATCTGGGAGAGATGCCCACATAAGCCACTGAGATCATTACATTCCTGAATTCAAAAACCAGAGAAGAGTTAGAGGATTTAAAGATTGAAGATAGGACGGAGACCATCCTCGAGGTCAAGAGGGTCCTGACCAAAAGAGGATTGATGCTACAGCCGGAGGAAAAAGTTTAGACTATGGACATAGGAGTGGAAAGATTTTTTAGCAAAATTGAAGCTCTGCAGAAGAAAGGCCTCCCTGGCTTAAGGGTCATAAATGACAAGTTAATGACACTTTTTGATTATAAAAAGAAATTAGCCACCATGGCTAAAGATAGTTCGAAATTCTTGGAAATATAGGGCATTATCACAGGGAAGGCGTTCTTAGAAGATTTATAGTCAGACATCAACATACAACACGAGATCCGATACATTTTCATCGTCAAGCCAACTTTTTCCAAGTATACAGAGATGGATGAAGTATACCGAAGACTACTCAAAGTCATCGTTCCCAGTCACCTTTGATGGGAAGAGTTATGGAATCTGATCGAGTAGGAGATGAGGTGTCCAAGCCCAGTCAGCTATCCAATCAAACGAGGTCATGCAGAGAACTCACCAACGGTTTACCCCAGAAATCAACATGAAGATTTCAACACATCATCAAATAGTTCCTAAATTTTTGTATCTTATTGAGTTAGTTAGCTAAATTTAGAATTTGCCACGTCCTAATATTTAATGACAAGACCGTATGTAATTTTTGATTATAAATACATCAAACTTTGAAGTACCAAGGGTTGATCTTTACTCCCTGTAAGCCAGAAAGGCTGTAATTTTTATCAAGATATCTTCCAGTAATACAAAGGGACGTTTCACAAGATTCTCGCCTGTTATTCATTGGTGATGTTTTCTTTTTTATGTTAAATGTTTTTCTCCCTCAGTTATCATATTGTTTTCTAATCTAATCTTTTAAAAGTAGCACATGTTGCAGGATTTATCTTTGTATACCCTGTTCCGGCTTTGAAAGATCTAAATGTTTATCTTTATGATATTATAGTGAAGAAATTCTTAAATGCTTCTTTCCTTTAATTGATATTCTCATATTTTCGACTATTCATCACTTTATTGCTAAAGAATCCAATGAATTCATTATCTTTCCCTGTGGAAACAATCTTTTTATTTTCTGTTTAGACCTCTATCTTTATAATATAGACCCCACAGCCCAACGGAGGCGTAAAAACCTTTTTCAGCCAACTTAACAAAAACAAAACAAACCATTCAATCTTATTTTGTTTAACTAGCCTAATATCTCAAAGTTAAAACATAGCTAAATCATACAGAGAGATCCCTCTCTGAAGCTGGTAGGGCTAGATTCCAGTTTCGAAGTGGTTGGATAAAGTTACCTCTTGTAAATTTCTTCTACTTGGACAACCTCTGAGAATTTACAGAGCCTTAACAAGCGCTTCATCTCCTATGGTTACATTTTTGGATGTCTAGGGTTTTTGACATTTTTGTTTATTGTAAAAAGGCCTTCAGATCCTCATTGTAATCATCTTCTCGTGAATGAGCGCAACCGTCACATCTCTTCTCAGAGATAAGCCGCCACCATTCGAACAAGCTTGTTTCCGCTGCATTTTACAATTTCAGCTTATTTCCTTATTAAATAGAAAACTAGTTTTATTGTATCTCTGTTATTTTGTGTTAAGCACCTGTTAATAATCTGTAGTCATTTCGTTCTGCTCATAAAATATGGATCAATGGATAGCTTACTTTCCATTGCCAAGGCAAGGATAAAAGCCTTGTGCAACATGGGGCTCTTAAACAAGTCCACTTCTTGATTAAAATAATCTAATAAAATGGATTTGAGCTTAAGGATGAGTATTTTTAAAAAGTGCAATGGTTGTTAAAAAGTGCAATGGTATCCAACTAAGTTTGCCGCCAATCCAATGCCAAACCTTCTAAGTGATTTTATGCAAAGGTAAAATAGTTGGTCTTATATAGTTTAGGGTGTAATTTGAAGAAGGTGGTCATACTATGAATCCATGAATCAAGGTGTTTACCCTTGTGAGACCATCATACTTAAGAAGTGAGATCGATAGGTTCAATGAAATCCCTGGAGGTTGGATCATGAATTGAGTTTGGCATAAATCATGTAATATTTTGATTAGTACAGGAGTGAAACATGCAGGAGGTGGCTTAAGTTGTGATAAAGTGGCATTATGGAAAAGTGTCATGGTCTAGAGGAGAAAACTTAGTGTGGATGCAATAGATTGAATAACATATATTGATGGCACCGGTCATAGGATGAGAGGGATATATTGACGAATGAATTATGGAAGAAATACAATGGGGCTAGTAGTGGGATATATGTAGAGGCACGTATCAGGAAAAAAAAGTTTTGACTTGGGTGTACTTTATGACAAGGGTGTTGTCATCTAAGAAAATAGTGAAAAGAGGAGGTGAAAAGTTTTATTGTATGACTATTAACATATGTGAAGAAAATAATACAAATAATTTTGAAGACCAAACTAGCAAGAAAATACATATATAAAAAATTGTTTAAAATACATAAAAAAACTCATATATATTAATTTGTTTAAGTCTGTTGTTGTGTTATTTTCTACTTACAACTATATAAATGACATTTTCACTAAACATAGTATACCCAATCCTCCATCATAGAACCTAAAATAGAGCCAATTTCCCAGCAGAGCGTGTTCAGGTTGTTCCATTTCCAATCTTCGCCATTAAGTTGTTCCATGTCCAATCTTCACCATTAAGTTGTCCACTAATATTCGAGTAGATTCATGTACTGCCCATGTTTTCCATCCTTGCCTTGGTTGTTTTCTGTAGGCTCCCAGAAACGTAAAAAACAACCAAAACATGGATAACATATACCTTGTCGGAAATGTGTTGTGGATCGTGGTGATGACCGCCCTTCAGACATGCATTTATCAAATACAATAATAGGTTAAATGAAAAATGAAAACCAAAGCATGTTTCATACATCATTTTGAGAAATTATTATAAGCAGATACTAACTAAGATAAATGTCATTTTTTTTCTTTAGCACTAGGAATATTTCCATTCCAAATACATGTCATGTGATATGATGAGTTTGTGCATAAATGTGGATACATGAGATATTTTACTACAGAGAAAACTTGAGTACCTTCTTTCCAACTTATGTAATTTAATTAGATACCTCAATATTGGTGACTATCTAGGACTAACAATAAAACATGTTGCACAATGATTACCCCACACCAATTATTTATATAGACATTCTAGGAAGCTACTAGGTTGATTGTTGTTGGCTAGTATGGAATCAACTTCAATTTTTAAATACATTGCATTCTCATTACCAATGTTATTCTATGAAGATAAAGAGAAATCATGGGTATTTTTACAATTGGATAGGGATCACATTCTATGCAATAGTATGGGTGTTACCAATTCATTAGTGATTAAACTATTACAATGCAAAATAATCCATATTGTATCAAATCCTTATTTAATGATAAGATCCTCATTCTAAGAAGAATAACAATTCCAATTGTACATCATTATTTATTCAGTAAATGATTTGGATAAAATACCTTCCCTGATCTCATCTCATCCATCATTATGTTTGTCTAATACTTGTTGCCAAGTCATTCAACCTCCACAAATATCTATAAAATGAATACAATTCATATTGGTCGTAGCATTGTTTACTCAAAGATGCATTTTTATGAGAATGCCAGAACATACCTTGACAATGCTTCCAAGCACCTTATAAGCCTTGTTTTTTGAACTAGCCCCTCATCATCCTAGATTCAAACATGGATTTACTCGATTAGAACAAACTAAAAATGCGATATATATATATATATATATATAGAACTCTTGAATAAGCTCCTCTTGGTTTCTATAATAATTTATTGGAGCCGTCTAAACTTGGAGCAAACCTCCCTTGATCTGAAGGAGCAACAACGAAGTCAACATTGACTATGTTGTTGCTCTGTTGGATCGAGGGAGGTTTGATCCAAGATTAAATGACTCCACTAAATTATTCTCTATTGAACAGGGCCAACCACGTGAAGGTGGAAGCTCCTATGCCCCCACCCCCCCTCACATCACTCTCAATTCCCCAATACCCAATCTATATTTTAATAGAAAATATACATTAAAAATATTCAAAATTGATATAAAGTGTTGGTAAAGCTAAGCAAGAAAGCTAAGAAAAAATAAGTACAAAGTTGTTTGATTTCCTTTTGCTTTGAACATAAGTACTACAAATTAATAGAATCGGATTTGTTTTATCTCTCTATCCATATTTTACTAACAATATATATTTCATATTTTACTAACATAAGTACAAGAACGTATGCAATAACTCATTCAAAGGCAATGCAACCAAAGTATGCAATAACTCATTCAAAGGCAATGCAACCAAAGTATGCAATAACTCATTCAAAGACATATGCCATAAACACTGTATTATATATATGAAGTTTATCATCCAAAAAATGTTCCAACTATACTAGCTATATGTACATCGATTTGTCTTATAATAATTTTATACATCAACATTTGTTTTTAGGCCTCTTATTATGTGCTTTCCAGTTCTTAAGTAAATCATCGACATCCACGTTTTTTTTTTTCTAGTGGTTCTTCAATAGTTGATTCTGCTTGAATCCTCTCACGCATGAGAGCACACATGGTCTTGTATTGACAGCGTGAAATCCATTGTGAGGGGGAATCCCCTACAAAAACAAAAAATATTAAATTTATATGGCCAATTTATAAATATCATTGAAGTAGTTCAGTAATATTAAAAAAAACTCTGCAATGTAATTATTTACCTGATGCACTAGTCGACACCTTTGGAATCGTTGTTGGCCTGTACTCCTCTTTAGGTGAAGGATCCTGAAGTATGACATTATTTTCCATTGAAACCACACAATTTATAAGGAAATAATATTAAATAGATAAGTAAAAAAAATTAGAAGTACGAAATCTAAAATTACGAAATTATTAAGTATATGTTTAATATACAACCATATTATTGTCATGGGCCTCAGTTGTAGGAACACTGTGAGGTTGCATCCCACTGGAATGGAGATGCTTGGGAGCACCATGTTGTGGTGACGCTGCACTATCAATGCACTGATCTTCAGTTCGAATGGGCTTGTTGATAGTGATGCTCCCTTGATTAAAACAAAATAACACATTATATTTATGGATGATATCAAACGTGAATGTATTTTATAAGTAATTAAATGTTAATGTGGATTGATTTTTATTTACCTTATCCTGCAAACTAGATCTTGGGGTCAGCCCCATGCTTTTCCTATTTTCAACGACATCTTGATAGCCATACCTATAACCAATCTGGAGGTCTTCCTCCATGGTTTTGGTTTTGGTTTCTAAGTTGTCGCCCTGCATTGCATAAGAGTATGTATTTTTAATGTTATTGGTTGCAATTACCTGAAAGTTGGAAGGCGATGCAAATAATATTGTTAATATGTTTGGGTGCTTACTATTCGTGACTACAACTTCATGTAGCCTCCCTGGCCTAGCTTGTGTTGGCCATGTTTGGAAATCCTTGCTTTCGTTTCCTTCGAAGTGTCGGGAAACCTATCATCAAAATTTTCAAGTAAGTTATATACCACACTTTTTTTTAGATCTAAAGAAAATTAAAGGTATTGAATTCAAAATGTAATTTACCTTGGGGTACCAATTGGTGTTTTTCCTTCTTTTCTAAATTTCTTTTCCTTTGCATCCTCAATGAGCGCCTTCCACTCCCTCTCTATTTCAAATATTGGCCAGCTAAGGAGGTGGCCTCTTTTTTATTGAAGGTGTCTACTCTGAAGAGGCCTTCAAGATAATCCATAAGTTATTTTTTGAGGTTAGAATTTTGGGAATCCCACCTCGTGCGTATGATTGGCCCAAAAATCAACAATGTTTTGGTCTCCAAGTTCCTATAAAAATGGTTGTTTCCTACACGCTAAAATATATGATCATTAATTTCAAAATAATAATATAGATGTTCTATGTTTAAGATAAACAACATGAAACAATTAAAATATTAAAAAATACATGGGAGTATTATTTTATTTAATGGAAGTCCTTCCTCGTTGACCATAAATGTGCAAGGAAGGGTCCCCGTGCTAGTAACACATCTCGCTCCAAGAAATGCAATCGTATAATCCACATCATTAGGATCATCTCTTTCACCACCTCCAGAGCCTGGTTGTGTGGCTTCCTGGGGGTGCATGTCATGGCTCACATCTAAAGGTGTGGAAGCCAGAGAACTAAATAGCCTTGCAGGTATATGAGGGCCCAAATCAGGAATCTGTGGTGTTTGTGTAGTGCCACTACTACCAACACTGGGATGAATGAGGTCTAAATAACTCTATGTAAGAAATATTATGGTTTTTCGTTTAGATAATGTAAAAGTTAAAAAACAAACTTTCATAATTGAACTTATGACATAAAAAAAAATCACTTTAAATTATGGTTATTACCTTATATGTCCTAATTTGTGTCATAAACAGTTTGATTCTTTCTTTGACCTTGAGAGTTTGATCTTCAAGGTCTAAAAAATGAGAAAGTTCCTTGTTCGCTTTAATGATCTTCTTATGTAACATTATCATCGGGTTGGGGGATGAATACAAGTCCTCCTTGCTGGCCGAATCATGAGCATCATGGCTCAAAGACTACATATTTCAACAAAATAAATGTTTTTTTTTCCACAAAAAAAGCGTAATTTTATTCATTCGTAGAGACAAAATTACATTTTGTACGTGCCATATAGCACTGATCGTCTAGAAAAAACATCAGATGATTCATGGCCGCAATCGACTAAGAAACCTCCAAAACAAAAAGGAGCAACAACTTCAAAAAAGATCCATACATAAGTGTATATACATCATATTTTTGACCAAACAAAACTCAATAAAAAGGACCAATATCATAGTCTTGTAGGTATGTAACCAATAGACATAGATAGTGTCATAGTAAATTCTAATCATCAGACCATTGCATAATACACACATGTTCTGATATACTCTGGTAGCAGATTCCATAAAGAAAAGATTTAGATTTGTTGAATGTTGCCTTCTATGATGGGCCTATCATAGTATTCATAGACTTCTTCACCCGCCATTTCGATGATGTGTCAACTTCCAAAAAGGAGTTGAAGCCCATCTTTTGACAAAGATTCTGCCATCTGGTTGTGTTCCCTATATACATGAGACATAGTGTAAGCTTCAAATGTGTTCAAACATCTGAAAATTTCATTCAATATTGGCAATAAAAAATGTTATGACAGATTTATGTTTTACAAGTCTAGTTGATAACATTCATAGAGTCACCAAAAAGTTGGATAGAACGAATCCCCTTTTCTCCAACAAATTGTAAAAGGATTTTTAGTGACATAATCTTAACAAAGTTGTTTGTTGTCGCCCCTAGACCCATCTTGATTTTGAAGTAATGTGTATCAGATAAATGTAGTATCGCCCCCCCCCCCCCAAATTATGTTGATCGTTCTGTGATGCACCATCAAAGAAGTCCTATGGAGAGGTGCAATTAATATATTTAGAGGAAATAATATGGACAACGAGAGTATATTTTTCCTATGGAAAGTGAGAGAGGACCGAGAGGACTTTAGAAGCAATGTAATCTGGAAGAGAAAGTCTATCCTAAAAAATAGCTTTGTTACGAGCTAACCAAATGCCTCAACAAATAATGAGGGGGAGAGATTTTATCTTTCTATGGGATTGATCATGACTCCAAGCATGCAAACCCATCTCCACTGTGGGGCCAACACAGACCACAACCTGAATGATTCGCAATGCAATTTCATCCCAGAACCTTTGGGTAAAAGGGTAATTGATGAAGAGATGGATACTAGATTCGTTCGCCCCTTTGCATAGTGGGCGCCGACCAGGGTCAACAATGCATCGTTTCCTCATATTGCCCCAGATTGGAATTTTTTTATAGATAGAACACCACATGATAATCTCATCTTTTTGTGGGAATTTTAACTTCCATAGTCCTCGCCACCACCAACTTGGTTCCCTGTGCATGATTTTGAAATTTAAAGCAATATATCCCAATTTTGGTGTAGATATCCCACAAGTGGATTTATGCCACACAAGTTCATCATCTCTGTTAGTAATCTGATTATGTCCCAAATGGAGGGCCATCGTAAGTTTTTTCCACAGAAGAGCTCAGTTACCTACCACGCCTAAGGCTTCAGGGCCCATCCAACCTTGTTTCCAGATTGGGGTGGATCCTCGATCTGCCACCTGAGAGATGAAGTGGATATCATACTCATGTAGTCTGTCAGTGATTTAAATGGGTAGGATATGAGCTTGTCCACTACTCGACCAAGGATCAACCCCAATCCTAATCTGATTCCCTCTGCCAACACGCCAAGCCATACCATCACCAATAAAAGGGAAAAGAGAGATCACTGCTTTCCAAATAATTGAACAATGGGTATGTGATTTCTCTATTTTCTAGATTCAGTCTTCAATTGTATTCGGCCTCATATATTTATGAAATGCCACTGTGGTCCAAAAGGTGGTGGTTGAAATCAGTCTCCATCCAACTTTGGCTGCCAACACTTTTGAGAAAAGAAATATATTCTTCAAACCCCATCCACCCATTGCCTTTGGGCAAGTAAGGCGATCCCATTTCACCCAAGGGGGGAGTATAATGTTCCCAAGTGCCCGACCAAATAAACTGGAAGCATATTCTTATGGCCTTGCCCAGAATCCCCTTTGGTATCCAAGCCAAAGACATACAATAGATATGAATAACTTCTAGAACTGATTTGTCCAAGGTAAGTCTTCCAGCTTTGGAAAGCCACCTAAAGCTCCATCCTTTGAGACATTTTTCCAACTTTTCCAAAAGCCAGTGCCAATCAACTTTGTGATAATCATTTGGTTTAAGGTGGAATCCAAAATATTTGATTTCTTCTTAGAATTCAGTGGTCGAGAAGGGGAAAAGATATTTGCAATGGGATTTAGTGGCTGCCTCCATACCTATGAAGGCTAGAGTAGACTTCTGGATATTGATAACCATTCTTGGGCCAATCAGTACACCTTGAAAGTCCCCCGTTCCAACAACCTGACCAATAACATGACTTAGACCTTCCGCGACCAACAAGAAAAGTAGCGGGGAGAGGGGGGAGCCTTGTCTTAAGCCTCTCTCATATTGTAAAAAAGGGGAAGATGCCCCTTTTATAAATACTGCAAAAGAAACTGAGGGTAAATAGGCCATCACCCACTTGATAAAATAACTTCAAACCCCAAATGAGTAAGGAGGAGTCTGATAAAGGACTAGTTAACATGGTCAGAGGCCTTAGATAAGTCAATTTTCAGGATTTCTCCCCATGACTTTGTGGTCTTTAGACTATGGAGCCCCTCTTGAGATACACCAATTTCTTCATGGATATGACGCCCATCCAAAAATCCAAACTATTCTTGCGAGATGGCTCCCAAGAGGATAGGATTTAGTCTCCGAGAAATTACCTTGGCCACAATTTTGTAGAGACAGTTACATAATGAAATTGGCCTGAAGTCATCGAAGGATTGTGGCTCATCCGATTTTGGGATAAGTGAAATGAAAGTAGAATTTATAGGGGAATACAATATCCCATTTCTCCTAGATTCTTCAACAACCTAAAGGAGCTCAGGCCTGAGGAGATCAAAAAATCCCAAGTAGAATTATATTGTCCATCCATTCGGACCCAAGATTTTATCCTTCTGAAAATTGTGGAGAGTTTCCTTAAGCTCCTCCATTCCCACTTCCACAAAAATATCTATGTTTCCTTCCTCGTCAACAAATATGGGGAAGAGTAGTGTCAACCTTATAATCTCTACAATATTAATACTTGGGTCATCCCTAAAGAGGGATTGAAAATGATTTTTCCCCAGCTGGGCTAATTCTCTATGATTTTTCCCTAGCTGGGCTAATCCATAAAATGAGGAAACAAAAACGCTTGATTGATCCTTTAAATTCCATATGGTGTTTTTAGTCATCCTTCCTTTTGTGAAGGCTTGGACAAATTTAGTATTCTCATCTTTATTTAACCAGGTAGCCCTGCTTTTTAGCCGCCATTGAACTTATTTGTCTTCAAGAAGCTTCCTGTGACGTGCTTCAAGTGCCAGGAGATCGGTCTTGGTATCCATCGAAATGTAACCAACATCCATAATTGATCCAGGATGATATCAATGGCCACCCACCTTTTCCAACTAGCTCAAAATAGTTTTTTTGGTAACTTACTATTTTTAGTAGTTTTTCGGTTTCTGAACTTCCGAGGCTATTTTGAGGGACTAAACGACGATTTTTCATGATCAGACACCTCAACGATAGGCTAAGCCTCCAATTTATCCCCATAAATGAATCTCGTCATCAATAAATTTCCAATGAGCTATCATACACCCTAAACATAGATCGTATGCACAATTTACGACCCATAAAAGTTGATGTACTAACTTACCCCAACGGGGCCCACATGACTTTTGGCACTTCATCTCCTAGGGTTAGGTTTTTGGATGTCTAGGGTTTTGGAATTCATGTTTATTGTAAAAATTCCTTCAGAGCCTCATTGTACTCATCTTATTGCAAATGAGCATAGCTGTCACATCTCTTCTCAGAGATAAGCTGCCACCATTCTAGCAAGCTTGTTTCAGTCTGCATTTTACAGTTTCAACATATTTGTTATTTAATAGAAGTCCAATTTTATTGTATCTATGTTGTTATTCAATGTGTCTTTATGTTAATATTATAAATATGTTTTTTCATTTCGTTCTGCTCATAAATCCGGATCAGTGGTATCAAAGCGGTCTGTCCCTTGTCATTTTTTAGTGCATCTCCCCGATGAGGTCAGGGTATAGAGAGTTGGGTCTCGAGCTTGTTTCTCTTGAGGAAAAATTCTCTCACACACAAAAGAAACCTTCCATGGTGGGAAAAATGAAAGATGACGAGAGAAGATATCCTTTCAAAATGTTGCTCAAGGAAGCCCTCGAGCGACATAGGAATGAGATGATGGACAACTTTGCACAAATCCTTCGACGATTTTCGACAAATGACACATCTACCTCGAGCAGAGGCGCCGCCCCCTTCAAGGTATAGATCAACTTTGATATTATTATATTTGAAGGTCAAATAGATGCAGATGTTGTAGACAAATGATTGAATTTGTTGGAGGGGTATTTTTCTGTCCATAACTTTTCGAATAAAGAAAAGATTACTTTTTCCCTCCTCAAAGCCATCCCCTATGTCAAACATTGGTGGGAGACTTTCTGTGAGCAAAAGGAAACTGAGGAACCCTCATTATTTACAGTTACACTTACCTGGGAAACATTTGGGGATGCTATTAAGGAACAATACTACCATGTTGGAAGTTATGGGAACTTGTATACAAAATAGATCACACTGTGACAGGAAAGGAACCAAGCAGTGCCAGTGTTCACAAATATATTCCATACCTTACACACTAAGATGGGTATAAAAGATTATGAACGAAATTTGCTTTTCAAATATCACGGTGGTCTATATAGATACATCCATGCATAAATGAATTTTTTGGACATCTCATCCTTAGGCGCGACCTATTGATATGTCATCAAAATTGAGCAAAAGATTAAACAAAATACAGGACAATTTGGGTCTAGGAACCCCTCACAAAAAAAGTAGGGCAAGGGCATCCCCAAACCACAAAACAAAGGACATAGCAAATATGCACAACCTCAAGAAAACCAGTCGAAGCCGTAAGCAAAGAAGGACAATGGAAAGACAAAGAAAGATACTGAGAAGTGGTGCGATTTCCATAAGAGCCCCTGGCATAACACTGTTGATTGTCTCTCAAAGCAGTCATTGGTGGCAGAGGTGAAAGCCTCTTAATTGGATGCACGTTTTGAATCTAAGTTAGAATCATAAAATGGGAGATGAATCATTGACACATAACCCATTTCCACCGTTTCTACCACCAAGATCTAGCCCGATGAACTTGATGAGACAAAGGAAGGTGATTTCCTCTTTCATTCAGAGATGTGGGTGAAAGGCACTCCATTGCACTTCGTCGTTGATAGAAGTACCCAAAATAACCTCATCTCATCGGAGGTAGTCAAGCGGCTAGCCCTGCTGACAACACCACACCCACAACCCTACACCATCGGATGGATTTTCCAAGGGAGCAATCTTTGCGTCAACCAACAGTGCCTCATGTTGTACGACATCAAGCCATTCAAAGATGAGGTATTGTCGAATGTTTCTCCCCTTGAAGTTTGTGATGTTATTTTGGGCCAACCTTATTTATGGAAACATCATGTTGTATATGAGTCTAGGCCTCACAGTGTTATTATTACTTTGAGAAGGAAATTGTACAAGATACTCAAGGTAGGCCCAACTAGTGCCATTTCCTTGATATCTGCCATGCAATGTAGGAAGTTCATCTCTCATATCGGGAAGTTTATCTTCTTCATGATTTGATCTCGGAGTGAGAGAAAGATTGCAGCCACATCCATGGCCTCCATGACTGACCTCTCCACGCAGCAGAAGCAAGTTGACAAGGTTGTGGAAGAATATAAAGACATCTTCTCCTCACCTACTAGGGTACCTCTGCACTGTCAGGTCAAGCATTCCATCGATCTGACCCATGACACACTGCTACCCAATGGACGAGTCTATCATGGCTCTCTGTTAGAAAATGAGGAGATCCATCGTCAGATCCAAGAACTAATCCACAAGGGGCACATCCAACCCAACTCATCACCTTGTGGTAGCCCGATTGTACTTGTGCAGAAGAAAGATGGGACCCGATGACTCTGCATTGATTATCGGGCCCTAAATAAAATCACAATCAGGAACTGGTACATGATTCCCTGAATAGACAATCTTCTTGATTAGCTCAAGGGAGCCAAATACTTCAATAAGATTTATCTGAAGTCTAACTACCATCAGGTCCCAATAGAGCAGACAAATGTATGGAAGACTACCTTAGGGTTAAAAGAAGGTATTTTTGAATGGTTTGTCATGGCCTTTGGTTTGACAAATTCCCCAACAATAATCATGAGGTTGTTGGACGATATCTTGTTGCCTTTCATCAATTATTTTGTAGTGGTGTACTTGGATTACACCCTCATATACAACAAGACTTTGGCGAAACACTTGCGGCACATTCAATAGGTTCGACACACTCTACGATAACACAAGATATATTCGAACTTGGAAATATGCTCCTTCGGCATGGACAATGTCCACTACCTAGGCTACATTATTGATTCTTATGGTGTGCATGTGGATCCATCCAAGATCTAAGTCATTTGTGACTAGCCACCCCCAACCACGCTCACTGATCTTTTAAGATTCTTAGGCCTTGCCAATTTCTATCGTGTGTTGGGATTCTCCCATATTACATGGGCCCTCAGCCAAATAACTAGAGGTGGTGGTAAGGTAAAATTTGTGTGGGGCTTGTCCCAACATAAGGCATTCGAGGATCTGATGCATCGATTTTGCTCCACCCCAGTGATTTCATTACATGACCTGTAACAAACTTTTGAGATCGAGACAGATCCTTTAAACTATGTTGTGGGCGCAGTCATCACTCAGCACAAACACCCCATGTCCTATCATAGTGATACAATATCAGATGTTGTCCATAAGTACCCTACTTACGACAAATAATTGTACTCCATTGTGCAAGCATGACTCCAGTGGAGGCATTACATTCTCGGGAAGCAAGTAGTCATCCACACTGATCATAAGTTGTCGCAGTTCATGCAGACACACGAAAAATTGAAGAGTGAGCACCATCAAAAGTGGTCCACATATCTAAAGAAGTTCCACCTCAACATCAAGTATAAAATAGGAAGTACCAACCAAGTTGTTGACTTCCTCAACTGACCTCCAGTTGTAAAACTCACCACAATTCTCGATTCTTGTGGCCATGAGACCTCCATATTGCCCCACCTATATGAGAGAGATCCTTACTTTTCTAAATCCTACTAGATGTTGGGTGCAAACACAACTATCACCAATTTCCATATTCATGATGGGATGTTGTACCATCTAGGCCATCTATGCATTCCATCAATCGAGAGAGAGAAGCTGATTTGGGAAGCTCACTACAGTCGGGTGGTATGACACTTCGACGTGGAAAAGATAGTGGCAGTGTTGCAACGATATTTCTACTCACCGAAACTTTGACAGGATGTCAACAAGTATATTCGGTCCTGCACTTCCTACATTATTGTCAAACCGACCATTAAGAAAAAAGGCCTATACACTCCTCTTCCTTCTCCTGACATGCACCAGGAATCCATCTCAAAGGACTACATCTCGGGCCTTCTGTCCCCCAAGCGGGGAAATGACTATGTTTTTGTGGTTTTTGAATGCTTTTCCAAGATGGCGATTTTGGCCACCTGGAAGAAGAGCATCACATCAGAGGCTACTGCCAAGATATTCTTTGAACCAGTGTGGGGCCACTTTGGGATCCCACAAACCATTATCTTAGATCGGGATAGTCAGTTCCTTAACACATACTGGTTGAGCCTCTGGTCACTGCTGGACACTAAGCTCACCAAGTCCATTTCCTTCCACCCCCAGACAGATGGCCAAACCGAGGTCATCAACCAGATGATTGTGCACATCCTATGCATGTACAATTCAAGGCACCCCTACACTTGGGATGAGAGTCTTCCCTATGTTCAACATAGCTACACCATAGCTATACATAGCTCAATCAATCACAACCACTTTTAGGTTGGGTCGGTATTTCAACCATTGGGTCCCATGGATGTTGCACTACCCCTTGCAGCCACCCACATAGACTAAAGCCACCCGATTCATTTAGCGGATCCAACACATCTTCCAACATGTTCAGGATATTTTACATAAGTCCAATGCCAAGTACAAGTAGTGCCATGATCAACACCAGGTGCCACATCGGTTTTCAATGGGAGACAAAGTTTGGTTGCACTTGCAGAAAGAACACCTTAAAGGGCCCCATAGGAATCTTCATCCACTCTATTATGGACCCTAAACCATCAACAAGTTTTTGGGTGACAATGCCTTTGAGATCAATCTTCCCCCATTACTTGGCTTGCACCCAGTATTCAATGTGGACCTCCTTCAACCTTATTTTTTTCCATTGTTGGACACCTCAGAGATAGCAGAACAATTGACACCAACATAGATCAACATTAAATGCATGGAACATGCATCCACTGATCAAATCATGGAAACATAGGTCAAGGGAACTTGCCAACAAAGGATCCAACTTTATCGGGTTGTCAAAGCAGGGCAACTCCTGCACCAAGGCAAGTGGCTCACCCAGGGACAATTTCAACAGAAATTTCCTCATCTAATGGGGGAACTCAACATAATGGAGACCATTTTTACTAAAGGGGGAGGATTGATCTAGGAGGATCTCGGTGCCCACCCACCTTCTTCAACTGTCTCAAAACAATGTTTTTGGCAACTTACTATTTTTAGCATTTTTTTTCGGTTTCTGAACTTTTGGGGCTATTTTGAGGGCCTAAACGATGATTTTTTGCGATCAGGCACCTTAATGAAAAGCAAAGGCTCTAATTGATCCCCCTAAATGAATCGCCTCATCAATACCTTTCCAATGAGTTGTTGTGGGCACTAAACAAAGATCGTATGCAAACATTACAACCTCGAGAAGTTGATGTACTAACTTACCCTAATGGAGCCCACATGACTTTTGGCGCTTCATCTCCCAGGGTTAAGTTTTTTGATGTATAGGGATTTGGAATTCATGTTTTTTGTAAAAATGCCTTCAGAGCCTCATTGTACTCATCTTCTTGTGAATGAGTGTAGCAGTCACATCTCTTCTCAGAGATAAGCTGCAACATTCTAGCAAGCTTGTTTCAATTTGCATTTTACAATTTCAACATATTTCTTATTTAATAGAAGTCCAATTTTACTGTATCTCTATTTTTATTCACCGTGTCTTTGTGTTAATATTATAAATCTTAGTTTTCCTTTCTTTCTGCTCATAAATCCAGAGAAATAGTCTAGGAAAAGTGCTCAAGCCTATCTTCAATTTGGCTTAATTGAATTTCCTCGCTAGCACGCTTGGAACGTGCCCAAGGAATAACCAGTTGCTTGACACGTTTTAAATTTTGACACAAAGTGGATTGCTGTTGGGATGTTTGAGCCCTGATCAAAAGGGACCTAATTCTCCTTGACAATATTATGAAATTATTCATCAGCTAGCGAGGTTGCATTGAATTTGAAAGGACCGACAGGCTTCATGGGACCCTTGATCAATTTAAGCCATACTGGGGAGTGGTCAGAAACACCACCACATCCCACCCATTTCCTGGGCTGCATTGGGAGGTACAAAATATATTTTGAGACCAGAAAATGGTCGAGATGTTTGGCAATCTGGGCATCCCCCGACCGTCGATTCCTTCAGGTAGGGAGTAGCTTTATTGGAGCAATGTCTATGAGCCCATGTTCATTTAGAAGGTGGGTGAAAAGATCAATTTGGTTTTATGGGTGAGCATTGGGGCCACAAACTTCGTCTTCCCGCAAAGAAAAATTCAAGTCCCCCCCAAGGATGAGGTTCGTGGATCTGAGCAAGTTTTTGTCGAGTAGAGAGTCCCAGTAGGGGGCTTGTTTATAATACAACCCATAAACATTTATAACCTGAAACTCTAGGCCCATTCCTTCTATCTACAAATCCACTCCCAAACAAGAATCAAAATCCCAATAGTTTGTGAAGTCGTGAGTTCCAACCAATCACCAACCCACCCGACTGACCAAAATCATTAGATCAAAATAAATTCTAGGATGGGAGTAAATTATCTAGCATGCTATTCACTAAATCCTCCTCCGCCAAAGTTTCTTGAAGAAGAATTACATAGGGATGATTTGACAAGATCAACCACTTCAGGTAGAGTTTCTTCTGGGAGCTCGTCACTCCCTTGCAATTGAAAGATAGAATCTTCATGGGGGAACCCCAATTTGGGCTTGCACTGCTCTAAGGGCCCCAAAAATTGAAATCTAACGTCCATAATCGATATAGACTATGACACGACTTGGTGCTTTCGAGAGATAAGAGGTTCGACTCCTTCCTTTTTTTAGAGGATGCTCATTAGGGTTTGGACCCAAACCAGTGCCACCGGATTCCAAAACAATATTTAAGTTCCGAAGGTGGAATCAGATGGTCGAGTCATATGAGCCCATGGAGGAGGGTTGATGATCCAAGTGGATATGTATGGTCACCCACCTATTCCACTGGCTCGAAAAACAATTTTCCACCTTGGAAAATTTTCGGTAGTTTTTCAGGTTCCAAACTTTCGGGGCCGTTTTGAGGCCCTAAACAACATTTTTTGGGGATTTGGGGCTCAAGAAATTGCCATTAACACTAGCCTAGGAAATTGAAAATCGCTCTTCTCGGTTAATCCTTTCCAACGATGTATCAAGTGTCCCAAACGGATATAATATGAAAAAGTTACGCCGCCAGGAAGTTGACACATCAACTACCCCCATATGGGCCCACAAACCTTTTGGATTTTCATTTTCCGGGGTTAGGGTTTTGGATTTTACTTATGTTAAAAAGGCCTTTGGAGCTTCATTGTAATGATCATCTTGTTGCGAATGCGAAAAAGAAGATGGAGAAGAAGGAGGTGAAGGTGGAGTTTTAGGAGGGTCCTCTCCTTCTTCACTGTTGTCTTGATTTGAAGATTCTTTTAGAAAATTCCTCTTCCATTCCAAGTAATCATCATAGAACACTTTTACCATCTCTGACATGACGAAGAAATTTCTTTGAAAATCTCTTTCATTTTGAGAAAGACCTTCGTTCGATGCCATCTTCTCACTTTGAGATGTCCTCTTTCTCGATCCAATCTTTGGATCTCTTTCTACAAGATCGCCTTCATCATGACTTAGCTTTTCCATGGTAATCATGAAAACTCAAACAACCAACTGTCAACCTGCTCTGATACCTCTTGATCCGAAAATGATATTTTAAAGAATTGGTGGAGTTTTAAGCATGTGTTAAATTACCATTTAAAAACTTAAATGAGGAAGGATATCTTAATGAAAGAATGTTGCAACCATCATAAAGAATACAAAATAGAAAGTAAACATTAATAACAACAAACCATAACACCAAGATTGTTAACGGAGTTTAGAAAGGTTTCCTACGTCTCCGGGCCTTTGTCTCAGTGGGGGAGGCTTTCTTAATAATATTCAATGCTGCAAAATTACATCAGAAGTATCTCAAATGGATTACAAACTAGTCTGGTTGTGTTTTTCTCAACCTCTAGAATCTAACACAACTGATGGCACTGAAAATGGTTGAGCGTAGCTCCAAAAAATGGCCTCCAATGTTCGCTTCCTTAATCGCTTCCCTGTAGAAAAATGCATAAGCTTCCAAAATATTCAACATTATGTTGTTTCTGAACCTCCTCATGCTGTTAAAAGCCTATGGTCTTTATAGATTGTTATTTGGAGATCATCTCCCAACTTTCCCCAAATATCTAACCTCAAAAAAGGCTCCAAATCCTCATTTTGGGCAAAAATCAGGCTAAATTAGCAGAAAAATCCAAAAATAAAGTTCAAAACCCACTTGGGAAAAACTATCCGTGTGCCCGCCCCTTTTTCCTGTGCTCGTGGTCACATGGGAGGGTCCATGTGGCCACACGCTAATGTTGGCACCCTAAACCTCTTCCCCTGGCTCCTGATCGTGTGGCTAGCCCCTCATCGACCGAGCTTATCTCACAAACCGCGAAAAAATAAACTTTAACTATATTTGCAGTCATATGGTGGTTAAGAACCATATATAGATTGGTCGGTCCGCTAGTTGTTCCAAAGACTTTGGCTATGTGGAGGTCGAGTGTTCGATTCTCGTGGAGTGCCAAACAAATTTTTGAACCATCCAATATTGGCCAAATCCGGGGTGCCATGTGGTGCCCTGTGATTGGGCCATGTGTCACCTATGTATTGGCCTGTACAATCCAGTCATTGCATAGTCACCTTGTCGAGTCATCTACCCAGTCAACCTGTATGCCATGTGTTGATCTATCATCCTGCCATGTGTCTGTCGTACCTGCCACATGTCATGCTGCCATTGGTGCCACATCATGTCCATACAACCACATGTCACCACATCGACGTTCGTACATCCACGTGTCAAATTTTTATAGGTCCAACTCAACTCTGAAAATTCCAAAAATGACTTCCACATGGCATGCCCTGGTGCTGGCACATGTCCCTACTGACATCAACATGACATCACCTGACACGTCATACTGACGTACTGCTGACATCGATAGTATGACCTGTTGACTGTTGACTGTTGACTTTTAATTTTTTTTTTCCATATCTGGGAAATTGATTAGAACGCGATAAATTTCACATACAATGTCCATTTTTGGAAAAAAAAATATATGGCCGGAATCAACTTGACAAGCCCGACACAATGGAATTGGTTTCATCTAATTCCAGGAAGTTTGATTTTTAGGCCTTCCTGGATCCATTTGGATCATGCCTCCCCACCAAGAAATTTTGGTCCTCCAAAAGGGTATTAACCAGTCATCAAGTGTGGGATAGGCCTCCCCACTTGTCCTTTGTATTTAAACTCTATCATGTGCACATGTCACATCATAATCAATTTCATAATAAACATGGCAACTGAAAGCATATTGTTAGCCATTTGAGCTCGTTCACATCTTCTTGAATCTACTACCATCCATGTAGAAAACATTAGCAATGATAACATTAGAAATATGATTTCCAATGAACCAATATGTTTGACTGGCTTGCACAACATTAACTTATCTTGAAGAAAAGTATGATTAAAATTCCATTCTACAACCATCTCATGTTCGTGCTTAAGATCAATTTTTTACTTGGCACAATTATAGGTTGTTTGCATAAAATGCCTTCTTTAATTGTTCCATTGTTAGAAGAGATTGATTTGCTTTGATATGATGAGCATGTACAACATATTCATTGCCTTATTTAGTTAAGTGATATTGATTATGTTCCCTAAAGAATATTTCTTTGCGATCATATAAATAAGGGCTTCCTAAGACCATTCCACATGTTTCTAGAAGCACCACATCACATGTCACTTCATCCACATACTTAGATGTGATTGCAAATTTTATGATACATTGTTTCGTTATGGTAAATTTGTGATCTTTGCTTATCCAACTAAGCAAATAGGGTTTTTGATGCATCTTAGTGTTTAATCCCAATTTCTTAACCACTTCCTCTGAAATTAAGTTAGATTGAGATCCACTATCTATCAATGTATCAATCTTAGTATGTTTCATTATGACCCTTGTATGAAACAATTTACTTCTAGAATCATATCCATCACCAATTTTACCTGTCAATCCAACTGTTGTGATCTTTGACTCATCACCTTAATCATACCCCAAGTTTGTTGGGTGTGTTGTTGTTGCAACTTTTTGCCTCCCTTTCCTCTCTTTGAACCACTTTGGTCTCTTCTCTAGATGCAATTGACAACAATGGTCATCATCATGCCCTTCTTTCTTGCAATGCTTGCAAGATATCTTATCTTCCTTCACTGTCGCTGAATTTTCTTTCTTTCCATTCCCCTTTCTTTTGTCTTCTTTCCTCGAATATGATTCCCCTAATACACCAACTCTTGTTTTCGCTACTTCAATATATGTTGCTTGAACATAAACCTTATCAAGATTAGTAGGCTCAAACATAAATACAATGTTACGAATATCTGCAGGTAAACATAATATATACTTCAGAAGAGTTTCTTATGTATGTAATGGAATATTTAACATTAATGCCATATTACAAAACTCATCTGTGTATTCTTGCACTATTTGTCCTTTTCTTAGTTTAAGACTTTTCCATTAAATTAAAGACTTTTCCTTATAACCCAAAGGATTAAACTGCTTTCTAAGTGCAAAAAAAAATATTTCCATGATGGAAATACATTACCAACTTGTTGAGTACCATGTTGCAACTTACTCTGCCACTAGATGAGTGTTGTGCCTGCAAGACGAAGCGATGCAAATTTAATTTGGGTTGCCTCATTGTTGATTTGTTGTAGACTGCAATAAACTTCCATCTAAAATACCGTGGGGCTCTACATAGATACATCCAAACCGAAATGGATTTTCCAGACATCTCATCACTAGGTGTTGCTTATCGATATGTTGTTAAAATCAAACCTAAATTTAAGCACCAGAACAAGCGGGAGTTCTGGTCTGCAAATCCGCAACAACCAAAGTATGGTGAAGATGGCCCTAACAACCAACCTTTAGAAAAGAATTCCAAGCGATAGTAAAATAAGGGTAATAGAAAGACGAAGAAGGACACTAGAAAATGTTGTGATTTCCACAAAACACCCTGGCATAACAACGATTCATATCACTCAAAACAATCATTTGTGGCCGATATCAAAGACAAGGAGTTGAACCTGATTCAAAGTCTGATTCAGAAAATACTGGTAGAAGATAGATCATCGACACATACCCCATTGTTATTTTCGCGACCGCAACAATTCGACCAAAAGAACCAGCAGACCATGAAGAGAGGGAGGGCCTTTTTCATTCACAGATGTGGGTGAAGGGGACCTTGTTACATTTTGTTGTTGATAGTGGAAGCCAAAAGAACCTCATCTCAACAGAGGCTGTCAAACAGTTGGGATTGTCGATAACACCACACCTGCAACCATAAAACATCGAGTGTCTTCTTCAGGGATGTGATCTCTGTGTAAGCAAAAAATGTCGATTGTCATACGACATCCATCCCTTCAAGGATGAGGTATTATGTAATGTTTCCCCACTGGATGTTTGTGATGTTCTGTTGGGCCAACCATATATGTGGAAGCACCATGTTATTTGTGAGTCTCAACCCCGTAGTGTCATTGTTACTCTGGGGAGTCATCTCTATAGGATACCAGAGGTAGTTCCAACTATTGTCCCACCTAAACTATGTTGCAAGGTAGTATCTCATACTACAAAATTTAGCTTCTTCACAATATGTTCAAAAGGTGAATAGAAGGACACTGCAAGGACTGCGACCTCGGTCAAGGCACCTTCTATCCAACAGAAGAAGGTCGAAAAGATTGAAACAAAGCATAAATATTACTTTTGCACATAGTCAACTCAGGTAGCATTGCTAGTTAAAAAGGTTCACCCCTGCCAACAACATGTTCGTGACAGTCTTCAACAAGCTAAGCAACGCGACTTCTCCAGCAAGGCAAACATCTCACCAAGGTTCAAGTTCAGAAAATGCTTCCCCCTCTCCCTGAAAAACTCAATGCAATAGAGACCATTTATTCCTAAGGAGGGAGGATTGATCCAGGTGGATATTGGTGGCCACCCACCTATTCCACTGGCTCGAGAAACAATTTTCCACCTTGGCAATTTTTCGACAGTTTTTTGGGTTCCAAACTTTCGAGGCCGTTTTGAGGCCCTAAATGACGTTTTATGGGGATTTGAGGCCCAAGAGACTACTTAGGGCACTAGCCTACGCTAGTCTAAAATCATTCTTCTCAGTTATACCTTTTCAACGGTGTATCGAGCGCCCCAAACAGAGATCGTATGCAAATGTTACACCCCCGGAAAGTTGACGTATCATTTACCCCCATCGGGGCCCACAAAATTTTTGGATTTTCATCATCCAGGGTTAGGGTTTTGGATTTTACTTATGTTAAAAAGACCTTTGGAGCCTCATTGTAACGATCATATTCTTGCAAATGTGAGTATCTGTCACATCTCTTCTCAGAGATAAGCTACCACCATTCTAGCGAGTCTTTCACTCTGGATTTTTACAGTCTCTGTACATTTCATTCATTAATAGAAATAATGTATTAATGTATTTCTCTATTTTTGGAAATATTTATGTGTATTTCATTGTAATATCTCTCATTCTAAAAAATAATCCAGATCAGTGGTATTAGAGCAGGCTAATCTTGATTGTTTTTCAGTGCATGTCCCCGACGAGGTCCAAGTATAGCAAGTTGGGTCTCGAAGTTGTCTCTCTTGAGGACAATTTCTCTCGCACACCCAAGAAACCCTCCATGGAGGAATAAAAAAAAACACCGAAGTAGAAGATTCTATTAATCTATTACTTGAGAAATCTCTCACATGACAGAGGGACGAAATGATGGAGAATTTTTCCCAGATCCTTCAACGCCTACCGATAAAAACATGTGCGTATTCATTAAGAGACCACTTTGGAGGAACCTCACCTTTCAAGGTACAAGTTAATTTTGATATTCCCGTATTTGAAGGACGCATAGATGCAGATGCCCTAGAAAAATGGTTAAATCTACTAGAAGGTTATTTCTTTGTTCATAATTTCTCTGATAGGGAAAAGATCACCTTCGCACTCCCTAAGGCTCTCCCACATGTCAAACATTGGTGGGAAACTTACTAGGAGAAAAGTTCCACAGAGGAGTCTGGAAAATATGGGGCCGAGCCCACTTGGGATTTTTTTGTGGATGCGATCAAGGAACAATATTACCATGTTGTCAACTATATGATCAATACATGAGAAGGACCACACTGGGGCAAGAGAGGGGCCATGCAGTGTCGGAGTTCACTAATACCTTCCATACCTTGCACACCAAGATGGGTAGCAAAGAATCCGAGTGACATATGGTTCTAGAATACCATAAGGATATACACAGATACATCCAAACTGAAATGGATTTTATGGTCATCTCATCACTAGGTGTTTCTTATCGATATACTGTTAAAATTGAGTGGAAATTTAAGCACCAAAACAAGCGGGAGTTCTGGTATGCAAATCCGCAATAACCAAAGTATGGTAAATATGGCCCTAACAACCAGCCTTCAGAAAACTAGTCCACGCCATAGCAAAATAATGGCAATGAAAAGACAAAGAAGGACACTGGAAAATGGTGTGATTCCCATAAAATCCTCTGGCACAACACTGATGAATGTTGCTCAAAACATTCATTGGTGGTCGATATCAAAGACAAGGAGAGGAACCCTGATTCCAAATCTGATTCATAAAATATTGGCAGAAGACAGATCATCGACACATACCCCACTACTATTGTTGCGACCGCAACAATTCAACCAGAAGAACCAACAGATCTTGACCGTTCCTCAGACATTGATAGATGAAGGTTTGTTCGTTAGTATTTTGTCTTCTATTGCTTGGAAATATTTGGGTTATCCTCAACTTGTGACGGCTACCCATACTCTGTTCTCTTTCATTATAAGAACCAGTCACCCTTTAGGGATCCTTCCTCAATTTCCTGTAACTTTGGGAGGGAAAACTGTCTTTGTTGAAGTCATGGTAGTCTAAGACCCCTTGGATTTCGATTTACTCCTTGGGCAAGATTATGTCTATGCCATGAAAGCTATTGTGTTCACTTTTCTTCGTGTGATATCTTTTCCGTACAATGGAAGAATGGTGACTATTGATCAACTTTCGTTTGTTGGCCCTGACTTGACCATCAACCCAATGACCTTCCTAACCGGGTCTTATATGTAGATGGTATCGCCCCTGCCACAGGTCAATTATGTGGCGTTGTCTCCCATGACTTCAAATTCCGATGAATTAGATCTGGTAGTTGACATGGTTATCTCTTCAGTAGGGCTATTGGAGCCTGATCTCCTTACCCTTGACGAGACCCTCGACATGTGTTCCTTCCAGAGCATTCTTCTTCCATCCAGCGAAGATATCTTGGAAGCCATGACCGAGTTTTGTCGCTTGACATGGTGTCCTTCCATAGCCTTAACCTCTTGGAAGCCGTGATCAAGAAGAGGCCACGAGCATAGTTTCTCTTCTCTGTGGCAAGCTTGTTAAAAACTGAAACAAAAGTCATGAGCATAGTTTCTCTTCTTTGTGGCAAGCTCGTTAAAAAATGAAACAGAGGCCACGAGCATAGTTTTCCTCTCTGTAGCAAGCTCATTAAAAAATGAAACGGAAATATGGGGATTGAACCCAAAGTATATTTTTCGCTTCTCTGTGGCAAGCTCATTAAAAAATGAAACAATCACCTCTCTTGTCAGGTCGAGTATTTCGCCAGATCTCGTAGATGTCAAGTCGAGTATTTCGTTAGGTCTCGTATTTGAACCTTCATTTCATTCACCCTTATCCTTTTTCTCCATTTAGTACATAAATTGTTGACAACCTCAAAGTCAGTGAATGAATTGAAGCTTGGGGGGCATGTCTCCAGCCTTTGATGATCATTCCAGAGTTAAGCCACTAGCTTTTCAAGCTGGGGGAAAAGTACCAACCATCCATGGGTATTCTGAGCATGGTCTTAGTTCCTTCTCACGCTAAAAAAAACATGAGAACACGATCGAGTAAAATTTTATCACTTTTTCGGACTCATAAATGTTATATGAAAAAGATACCCCCTGGAGTCTCCTTTAAGTTCTTTTCAGACTCTCTAAACATGAAAAGATTGTCGAATGATCTTGCTTCCTTTCCCACTCGTTAAAAGGTTTGAAAGGGCATATTTCGAGTGATAATTTATCTCTTTTTCGGCCTCACGAGACTAACATTATGAAAAAGGACAACACTGGAGTAGTCTTTAAGTTCTTTTTAGACTCTCTAAACATGAAAAATCACCGAGTTTACCTTCTTTGGACTCGTTAAACAATCATACATTGAAGGGCCCATATGGGACCGAACCCTTACTTCTTCTAGTTCGTTAAATAAAGTCAGAGGGACTTACCAAAGGTAAGTTATATCCAACATGTGTTACCCTCCTCGATCTTGTTAAATCAAAAAGAGGTACTCGTCTATCTATATGGGGGAAAAATTGAAGGAAGCAAGGTAAGCAGTTTTTGAGAACATTACCAGTAACTCTTAGAGTCGCCCTGGAACACGAAATTTTATCTTTGCACGCATTTTTCCACTGAACCTCTGCACTAATCTAATCCTTTGAGTTTCCTTACTCCTTTGGGTCACCTGGAGAAAGTCATAGTATCCACTGCATTATCAAGTTTTGGTCCATGTCAAGTTTTCTACTATCATGCCTCATTGTTCAAGGAAAGTATCTGCCTCAAGAGTCAACCATCACAAATTCATGTTTCAATACCCGTGTCAGTCCATGTTCATTTGATTCACCAATTACATCTCTGTGTCAGTTTCGTGTCATTGATGGGGGATACACCAAGGCCCTCCTTCGACGAGTCTATTCCCATCGACTTCAACACATTATCCGAGAACTAGAATTAGAAACCAGTTAGTACCTTGGGACCTGCATGCCTCAATGGAGGGCCTCCTTGTGTTTGACAGTGGGTTTACATCATTGAACTCTGATCGGATGATTCCAAAGATGTTCTACTTCATCTCATCCATTCACATTCATTGCAATGTACTAGATTACCTTGGGAATCATTGACATCAATGGTGATTTCCCTCGCGCTTGTTAATGGTTTACCTCATTGACCAATAATCAAGTGGTTTCTGCCATGTTTGACGTCAGGACATCTATTTACATGGTTAGATTCATACTACATTGGGATTGGTAAGAAGACCCTGGGTTGAGTCATCACTCTTATATGTACTTTTCCCAGGTTGCGAGGGAGTTTCTTTTGAATGTTGACATATATACTGTCACATAGATCCACCTTGTATTGGTTGTGGCTATGTCTTGTCATCTCATAGATCCACTGTTTATTCTTCGTGGCTACGATCAATTTAGGTCATAGGAGTATAGATCCACATTGTATCTTCAATGGCTATACCTTTTTGTCGATATAATTATGGATCCGCAGTGTATTTTATGGCGGCCATACCTTGAAAGTCTTTATCACTCAAGAATAGGTATGCCTGCCTTGGGTTTGAAACATCTCATAATATTTGTTTGATGGTTGTGTGAAACTTCTATCAGGTTCTCTGAGTCCGTACCCTTGTTTGAAAAAGTCTACAAAGTACTTCAGTCATCAGTTTTTATCTTCTAAATTCGTACTTTGGGAGGCAATCTGTTACACATCAAAATTAATCACTTTAATAATGACCCATTGTCATCATTACTAGTGTCGCAAGTGTCACAAACATCATACTGTCATATTTCCTATGTCGTGTCTCTAATGACATCATAAGGACACTTAAGACACCTTCAAAGACTCATTTAAGAAGGATAAATCATCTGATGAGCAGTACAAAGCATTTTCCATGAAGAAAACCACTTAAAAATGATTTTTGGAAGGCAACTCTCCCCTACGCACTGTCAGGGAGTGCCAATGCTCCCTAGCCTCCTTTGGGGGAGCGTTGTAGCACCCTGTACACCCTTCTGGGGGAGTGCTAGGATTTTCTGAGGAATTTTGGGCAGCGCTCCCCTACCCACTGTCAGAGTGTGGCAACGCTACCTAGCATTCTTTGGGGGAGTGCTACAACACTCTATGCACCCTTTTGGGGGAGCGCTGACCTGTTTGAGCAAATTTTGGGCTGTTGAGGAGAATCAGGGAAAAATCCCCCTTATCTTGGAAATCAGTTGGATTTGAATATGAGGTCAAGGCTACATCTTAGGGAGGATCCACAACTGATGGAGAAATATCCTCAACCTATCCCAATAATCTCTAAGGTGGTTGGGTCTCTCCAAGATTATATAAGGAGGCCTTCTCATGGTAAAAGCATATGGAGACATTGTAAAGCATCAAACTTATGATCTCATAAGGGAGATATCATTGAAGCATCATCATTCTGTTTGTGGATTATTTGAGCAAGGGTCTGGACAAAGAGAGATTGGTGAATATGCTGCACCTACATCTATGGCTGTAAGAATTTCACTTTGTTTTTATTAATATAAATCTATGCTTGGCTTGTTTCCTTTAAATTTTGTGTACGTTTCATGAACTTGTTTCTTTTATAGATCCATTATGAAGCTAATCAGGGTAGAGTAGGAAGTATGTCTCGTTGTTGTTGCTCATTATATTGCAGGACCTTCTGAAGGACTTGAAGATCAAGATCAACCTGGATCGAGCAAGGACAAACGTCGGTAAAAGGTATTTACCCTTCTTCCTTCTTCTTTGAATAGTTTAGCTTCATGAAAAGGAATGTCAGTGTCCACAATATAAATTTTTTGTCTTGGTCATAGGGGTCTAGTATCCAAGACGAAATCCACTTGTTTGCAGGGGGATTCTCTTGTAACATAAATTGGCGATTCCACTAGGGAGTGATCCTTATTTGTCTTTCTTTGGTTTTTCCCCGCCCTTTGCCCACATTCAGATCTTATCCATGCTTTGTCTCTGATCCTTAGATGTGTTTATTGGCTCTTTACTTCATCCCATACACTTTGGATTTTTGAATTTGCTTGTAATTTTTCATTTCTAGGCATTTTTCTGAAGCTTGAGAGGCTAGCGCTACCCTGCCTCTGCTACTAGAGCACTTGCACTCCCTGGAAAGATTCCACAAAGCGTTGCAACACTCTGGTGCCCTTGACATCAGAGCGTTGCCCTTTTTCTGAGGAAATTCTTGTGGGGATTTGGTCTCTGAGTCATTTTTTTGCTGTTTGCATTTGTTCAGAGTTCTTACAACCTCAGTTTATCATTGTTTTCGGCTTTAAAACTTTGTTTTCTAAGGATTGATGATGTTTTGTTTGGATTTTTGACGTCTATTTTCCTTGCTTTGAGTCACTCTTCTTCCCTGATATTTGGAGTCAATCTATTGATTTCTCACTTATCTGATTGAACGAAAGTTGTTGTAAGGAAATTTAGAGATCTATGCACCATTCCATTTGATCTTTGAGGTCATTTTTCCAAGCATTTCCTCTTGTCTAGATTTAGTTTTATTTTTCTTGTTTGATCACAATGAGGGTGTGTTTTTTGTTTATGTGAAGTTTGCTTCTGGTTGCTTAATTCTCATAGATCTTGAAGTTTGATTAACATAGGAAGATTTACATCAAACTGATTATCGGTCAGATATAAACATTTTAGCATTGTATCAGATTTTTGATTGAGGACTATTGGATGAGGTCATTGCATCTTAGTGTTTGAAAGTGAAAGGAAAATCCTTCTCCTTCCCTTAAATAGACATTCATTGAAATAAAAGACTGCTTATCATTTCTTATGCATGTTTTGGGATTTGAGTCATAATATCATCAATTTTCACTCTCATACACCTCTAAGTAAACAACAACCACTAAAATCAACGCTAAACTAAAATTTATCAGACTTTTTTACATTTTTGTTAAGAAAACCTACATTAGATTAAGGTGTAGGGATTTGGAATAGGTTGAAAGGATAAATTTCCAAAGCTATCAAACAAACTTAGCATCTTCTGAGAGGGAGAGAAAATCCAATTGTCGTATAGGCTTTCTAGGATCCCCCTCTCACATAGGGGTTACGCACAAGGTCACATTCGAGAGAGTTATGGAGACTATCCCTCTGGGGTTCAACCGTCCGTAGTAGTCAGATCGTATATTGGGGGTTCTTCTTGAGGTTCAACTGTCGTCATTTGGTCTCGATGCTTCATGAATTCTGAATCTGTTCGAGGTCCTCTGGAGTTCTACCGGTCGACTTGTCCTTAGTTCTCTTGAAGGACTTCAGACTTGTTATCCTGCCCATACTTTCAGACTAGACTGTCAACTGTACCTGCCCAGAGGCTGACTACGAGTTGGTGACCTTAGTAGCCATAATATTCAGGGTCTTACACGAGGTGGCGGTAAAGGGAAGTCTCACTGTACCTGGAACAGACTTTGGACAAACTCCCTCGGGCTCCTTGGAGGGTAAATCCACATTTACTGCGTGGAAGCTTACACCAAGGCGTAAGTCCGTTAAGCATGTCGCCAATGTAACTAATCCACCTACTCTATCCCCGCCCCTTCCTATATTGATCTCACGATGTTGGATTTCATCACCAACTAGTGGTTTCATTATGGGAAGTTTTGCTTGATTGTTTGCTTTTAGATTCATAGCATGTGTTGTTTTTTTTACTTTGTAGACCTTAGGTCGAGTCAGTGTTAATGGAATCAAATCCTGAGAGTACCAATGGAGGAACCCCTTGTCCCTGGGAACCTTACACCTTTCCTTCTTTTGGAAACTTTGGTCCTCCGTACATTGCCACATTGAGTCTTCCAGGACTCACTATTGGATTACTGGTTTGGTTGTTCCCCACTCTGGTGATATTGAACCCTCCCAGTGTTTCAACTGCACCTAATACTTTAGATGTTAGTACAACACCCACACATCAACCTCATGTCGACTTTTCTCCTTCTTCACCCATTAAGTCTCCTTCCCTTTCTCCTTCTTCTTCTAGTGAAAGATCTAAAGCAAGTAGCCAGGTTGATCAAAAGAAGAAGAAATAGAAAGAGAAGAAGAAGAAGAACCTGGAAAGGACCAAGCCTTTGACCATATCAGATGTTGGATCCAAGCCATGAACTACTATTAATAGTACAGGGAGTGTTGATTAGGTCAACAAGATTAAAATGAAGAATCTGAAACCCAAATTCCCTTGTAGTCTTTGTAAGGGTGACCACTTTCTTAGGGATTGCCCTGGTCTTACCAAGGTCTTAGAAATGTGGTCCTCCACGTCATCGACCTCTGCTAGACATGTTGGTGATGCCCCGTCAACTAGTGGCATTAAGGTTTGTAAGAAGAAGACAACTTTCAAATTTCCTTGTATGTTATGAAAAGGTGATTATTATTCTCACCTTTGTCCTTATATGGACGAGGCTTCTTCTCTTTTGGAAAAGCTTCAACTTCCAATTGGTCATCGTAAGATTTCCCCCAACCCATAGTTAGTTGATAGAATGCTCAATCCGGTTCCATCCCCGGTAAGTCTGGTTGATCAGGTGGTAAATGTAGTTTCATCCTCGGTTGAACCACTAACCAAGGTAGATGATACAGTTCCATCATCGATCAACCCCACTTTTCATCTGAAAAGTGAAACCTGAGTGAATGATCTAGTCTCGTCATTGATCATTCCCACCCTTCATCTGAAGAGTGATAACGTGGTCAATCCCACTCCTCCTTTGACGAGTGCCAAAGTGGTTGATCATTCATCAATCTAGTCACCTCCTTAGTTGAACCAGTTGAAAAAGTGGTTGATCTGATCCCATCTTTGGTCGATCCCGCTCTCCCATTAGAGAGTGCAACCCAAGCAGTCGATCTGTTTACACCTGTCGACCCCATTCTCCCCTTGGAGAATGAAACCCAAGTGGTCTATTTGATGTCATTATCAATCGATCCTACTCTCCCTCTAGAGAGTAAACCTGATTCTACCCACGTTTTTCTCGTTGGTACATAATCTACCGTGCCAGGGGGCATTCTTCTTTCTCCTACGAAACCTCCTCCAAGTAATAAGGCCATCCTTTTTGATTGGGGTGTGCTAAATGGACCTCATCTTCCCTCTCACATTCCCTTCAAGATTACAGTACAGGTTTGTGATTGGGCCAGTCCTCAGACACTGATAGATGAAGGTTTGTTCGTTGGTATTTTGTCTTCTATTGCTTGGAAAGATTTGGGTTATCCTCGACTTGTGCCGGTTACCCATACTCTGTTTGCTTTCAACAGAAGAACCAGTCACCCTTTAGGGATCCATCTTCAATTTCCTGTAACTTTTGGAGGGAACAATATCTTTGTTGATGTCATGGTAGTCCAAGACCCCTTGGATTTCGATTTACTCCTTGGGCGAGATTATGTCTATGTCATGAAAGCTATTGTGTCCACTTTTTTTCGTGTGATATCTTTCCCGCACGATGGAATAATGGTGAATATTGATCAACTTTCGTTTGTTGGCCCTGACTTGACCATCAACCTAATGACCTCCCTAACCGGGTCTTATATGCAAACGGTATCACCCCTGCCACAGGTCAATTATGTGGCGTTGTCTCCCATGACTTCAAATTCTGATGAATTATATCCGGTAGTTGACATGGTGATCTCTTCAGTAGGTCTATTGGAGCCTGATCTCCTTACCCCTGATGAGACCCTCGACATGTGTTCCTTCCAGAGCATTCTTCTTCCATCCATTGAAGACCTCTTGGAATACATGACCGAGTTTTGTCCCTTGACATGGTGTCCTTCTAGAGTGTTAACCTCTTGGAAGCCATGATCAAGAAGAGGCCATGAGCATAGTTTCTCTTCTCTGTGGAAATCTCATTAAAAAATGAAACGGAAGTCACGATCATAGTTTATATTCTCTATGGAAAGCTCGTTAAAAAATGAAACAAAGGCCACAAACATAGTTTTCCTCTCTGTAGCAAGATCGTTAAAAAATGAAACAAAAATCTGCGGATTGAACCTGGGGATGGAAACAAAAAACTGGGGATTGTCGACAACACCACACTTGTAACCATACAACATGGGTTGGATTTTTCATGGATGTGATCTCTGTGTCAACTAGCAATGTCGATTTTCATACGACATCCAACCCTTCAAGGATGAGTTATTATGTGATGTTTCCCCACTAGATGTCTGTGATGTTCTGTTGGGCCAGCCGTATATGTGGAAGATCCATGCTATTTATGAGTCTCGACCCCGTAGTATCATTATTACTCTGGAAGGTAATCTCTACAGGATACCAGAGGTGGTTCCAACTATTTCCCCACCTAAACAGTGTCGCAAGGTAGTATCTCATACTACAAAATTTAGCTTCTTCACAATCTTTTCAAAAGGTGAACAGAAGGACACTGTAAGCATTGCAATCGCGAACGAAGCACCTTCTATCCAATAGAAGCAGGTTGACAAGATTGCAGCAAAGCACAAATATACCTTCTGCAGACAATCTTCTCAGGTAGCCCAAATGGTTAAAAAGGTCCAATCTCACCAGCAACAGGTTCATGACAGTCTTCAACAAGATAAGAAGCGCGACTTCTCTAGCAAGGAAAGCATCTCACCAAGGTTTTTGTTCAACAAATGCTTCCCCCTCTCCCTTGGAAACTCAAATCAATGGAGACCATTGATTCCTAAGGAGGGAGGATTGATCGAGGTCGATATTGGTGGTCACCCACCTATTCCACTGGCTCGAAAAACAATTTTCCACCTTGGCAAATTTTCAACAGTTTTTCGTGTTCCAAACTTTCAGGGTCATTTTGAGGCCCTAAACGATGTTTTTTAGGGATTTGGGCCCCACGATATCCCCGAAGAAACTAGCTTGGGCCATTCGAAAATCGTTCTTCTTGATTAGACCTTTCCAACAATGTATCGAGCGCCCCAAACAAAGATCGTATGCAAAAGTTACGCCCTTGGGAAGTTTGTAATGTCCACATTGGCCTAGGAGGCATAAGGAGTGGTTCCACTAGCCTAAATTGGTTTCCGTAGGCTAAGTCAGAAAATTTATGTAGGGAACTCAAGTTTTTCGTAGGAAATAACTTTATAAAGTGAAAAAGGGGGGACATGGGTCTTAGGAAAATAAAGTCACTTAAAAATTATAAAGTGTGCAAGCATAAAGTGACTTTAAAAATAAAATTAAAACTAGAGTCAGTGGAAAATAACTCAATGGAGAAATAAAAGAGGGGAAATGAGGAGGCACCCCTCATTCTTACAATTTCTTATTGGGAAAATATATTTGGAGAGTTCTTGGAGAGTTTTCTAGGTTTTTCGGAAACCCTTTGCAGCTATCTCTGGTTTCCGTGTTGCAACGATACATCCTAGTTGGTCTATGAAGAGATCACTTCAGATTTCTTCCTTTCTTTCATTGTTAAGTTGAGTTACCTTCATTTTCTGTGATTTCATGAGTTTTGGGACTGATCTTTAGAGGCAACATTGAATAATTTATAAGGAGGTTGAGTTTTCTAAAGGTGGCCAAGTTTCCTTAAGAAAATCACGGGTCCTTATTCCCAACCATATTCTGTGAGTTTGGGGGTGCATTTACTGAAGATAGAAGGGAGAATTCTTTGTGGGAATAAAAAAACACGATTGTTGGATGTATTCCAAGTTATAGGGGCTGAGATATTGTTCATAGAAGGCCGATTTTGGGTTCATAGGTTGAGTTTCCCCTTACTGGGCAACAACACATTCATTGGGGGTTCGATTTAACTTGTTGGGGGGCAAATTATCATTGCTAGGTTGATTTATAAGGAATGAAGAGGTCGTGAGCCTTGTTGGGCGCATACTGTATATTGAGTAAGGCACATAACTCTCTTGACAACTCAAATCGTGGATTGGAAGGCTATACCATGTGGCTAATAGATTATTCTAATATTTATTATAACAATAACATAATCCACTTCTCCTGGCAACCATACGCTCCATCATCATTGTATAACAGGCCCCAAATATGTGAGTACTGTTGCTAATGAACAAGTGCAATTTTCTATTATGTTTCCCTTATTATAATGATTGTGAGTTTGGTCCCAGTTATATCTGTTGTCATTTCTATTCACTGTGGTGAAAGAAAATAGTGAGGGTACATTAAATATATACCAACCATCTAAAACACTTCAAAACTCCATCTAAAATACCACCACAACAAATTGGGTAGTCAAACAGTGAGAAGTAGTCTACAGCCTAAGTGTTTGACAAAATTCAACACTTAGTAAATCATATAAATTGCTACAACAGTGAGTAAATTCATGACAACAATACTTAGGAATTATACAAAGTTGACGTATCAACTACCCTCATATGGGCCCGCAAACCTTTTGGATTTCTATCTTCCAAGGTTAGGGTTTTGGATTTTACTTATGTTAAAAATGCCTTTGGAGCCTCATTATAACGATCATCTTCTTGTGAATGTGAGTAGCCGTCACATCTCTTCTCATATATAAACTACCACCATTATAGCGAGTCTTTCACTCTGTATTTTTACAGTCTATGTACATTTTCTTCATTAATAGAAATCATGTATCACTATATTTCTCCATTTCTGGCAATATTTATGTGTATTTCATTGTAATATCTTTGCTTTCATTTCATTCTAAAAAATAATATGGATCATCTCATTAGATGAACAAGGGTTGTGGGAGCTAGGATATGGGGGAAACAAGAGGGAGCATGAGACGATTGGGGTGGATATGGGTAGGGAGGAAAAATAATCATCCCAAAAGATAGAGTTGTAGGGAAGGGGATGTCCATAATAGAGGGGGGAGTATCCAAATTTAATAAGTTTAATGAATGAATTAAACCTTTAACAAGAGAAAAAATGGAGAGGTGCATACCAAGAAAAGAGCCAAGATACTGAAGGGAAACATCCTTGGTGATGGAGAATCTATGAGATCCGCATCTGGCTGATGTGATATGAAATCAATCTTGTTCTCATCTAAAGTTGGTCCCTGAATGTTTGTAGCTTGCCTATGAACTTGAGGAAAAGGGGATGATGAAGAATACCCATCGGTCAAGGAGGGAAGAGAGTCAGAGCCATCATTTTCATGTGCGCTAGGGCATTTTCGAGTCTGAACAGCTGAATATCTTCCTTCTCGGCCCCAGAAAGGAAGGGGACAATCCTTTACAATGTGACCATGTTCGTGGCATCACCTACATCTAAATGGTAACCCTTCACAATCCAAGATTTGAGTTCTGGTGCAGCCCCTGTTAGTCATCTTAAATTTCTTTTGTAATCCCCCTCTGATGTTTAGAGATACAAGTATACGAGCCATGGGAATTTCCCTAGTCTCTTTGGAAGACATATATGCGGCCAAGAAATTTCCAAGCATATTCCAAATATGTTGAAAACACTTGAGGGACCAATGTTGTGGGGGGAGTCCAGGCGGTTGAACCCAAACTGGAATAGTGTCCATTTTTTTATTATCAACTTCAAAAGTGGGTTCCCATTTTTCAGGAGAACTGGCAAAGAATCAATACAAAAACCACACTTCAGTTCTTTTTAAGCTTGTGAAACTTAAGAGAATATGATAAAAAACAACCCTTTTGATAGACGATTTAACGTCGGAGGAGGGTCATATCAAGAACCCCAATATGCGGTCACCCAAGACAAAAGGGTTTTGATATTGAAGTGTCGGCCATAGGCTTTCTGGGTATGATATTTATATTCCAGTTCAATAGCCTCAACCATCGATAAGTCTTCACCAAAAACCAGATTAGACTCTTCATGAAGAGGGTTGGAGAGACTCAGTAGTCTAGTCATCCCCACTGGACTATAGTCTCATGCACTATGGGGAGGAGTCAACTAAAATCAACGTTACAATATTAAGTTGACTTGGAAAAGGAAAAGTAACTCAATAAAGGAATAGAACATGTGAGAGTGAGTTAGGAGTTAACCCAAGGGGTTAACTAACTCATTTGAGAAACAAATTGGAGGTATAAAGGAAAGGAAAGGTTGCACCTCTCACTCACCCTTTGATGATTATTGCATTTTTATTTTGGGCTCTAGAGCACAACAATTTTGAGGATTTTGAGAATACAAACCCTAGAGGACAACTCAGTGGTGAAAGATCCCACCTCTCTTGTTCCAAGATTGGTCTCAGGGATGCAATACTCCACCCACACCATTCTACTTTAGCTACAGGTACTATCTTCTATTCAAGGAAACAACATGGCGTAACTTGGAGGGTTTCTAGTAAAGGGGGCAGACCATTGATTGAAGGAGGATTCGATCTAGAAGCTTGAGAAGGCTTTTGGATATTTTGGCACTTGAGTTTTCTATGCAGGGCCTTGATCATCATCTCTAGTGCATTTTGAGAGAGTTATATTATCCATTTGATTTCCTAGAGCATTGGAAAGTTTTGGAGAGAAGGAGGGTGCTATTGGGAAGTAGATGTACTCATTTTGGAGGAGTAAAACTTCAGATCTCATATTGAAACTTCACCAAGAGGTTCACCTTGGCCCGATCTATCATTCTGGAGAGTTTCATAGTGATTGGAGGTCTCCTTCAACATGGCCAAATTATTGGGTCTTGGCAGTATTCAGGAGGGTGCATTTTTACTTGAGGATTTAGTATTTGAAGGAGCAAGTCTTGACATTTCATCTTGAGACTTTAGTTGGGGGTTCTACTTGCCCCAATCTATCATTCTGCATATTTTTGTGCCATTTGGGGGATTCCAACAGCTAGGCTGAAATATTGGACCTTCATAGCCATTAAGGAGGACACATCTTCATCTAGGAGGGTTATGACTTAACCCTGGTTCATCTTGTATTAAGCCTTTGGAGGCTTATATCTTCTTATCTTGAGCATTTTGTAGCATCTCATATCCCAACTAGAGAATCTATCTGATGTTATTCCATATCTGCAGTCTTATTGTATCAGGTTTTCTCATATTAACTAAATAAAGGTCAGATCTATGTTGTTTGGTTCCATATCTGGTGTTTCTTGTTATCTATTGTATTTCCATATGTTTCATCTTCAAATCTATCTTCACATGCTTGATAACTAAATCTACAAACTCTAAAACACAACTTCGAGAGTGTTACAAGAGAATCCCCCCGTGGACAAGTGGATTTCCTCTTGGATACTAGACCCCTATGACCAAGACATAAAAGTGCTATTGTTGACACTGGCATTCCTTTTCATGAAGCTAAACTATTCAAAGAAGAAGAAGGAAGAAGGGTAAATACCTTTTACCGACGTTTGTCCTTGCTCGATCCAGGCTGATCTTGATCTCCAATTTCTTCAGAAGGTACTGCAATATAATGAGCAACAACAATGAGACATACTTCCTAATCTACCATGATTAGCTTCATAATGGATCTATAAAATAAACAAGTTTCTGAAACATACACAAAATTTAAAGGAAACATGCCAAGCATATACTTATATTAATGAAAACAAAGTGAAATGCTTACAGCCATAGATGTAGGTTCAACAACTTCACCAAGCTCTCTTTTTCCATACCCTTGCTCAAATAATCCACACACAGAATGATGATGCTTCAATGATATCTCCCTTATGAGATCATAAGTTTGATGCTTTACAATGTCTCCATATGATTTTACCATGAGAAATCCTCCTTATATAATCTTGGAGAGACCCAACCACCTTAGAGATTATTGGGATAGGTTGAGGATCTTTCTCCATCAGTTTTGGATCCTCCCTAAGATGTAGCCTTGAACTTATATTCAAATCCAACTGATTTCCAAGATAAGGGGGATTTTTCCCTGATTCTCCTCAACAGCCCAAAATTTGCTCAAGCAGGCCAACGCTCCCCCAAAAGGGTGCACAGAGCATTGTAATGCTCCCTCAAAGAAGGCTAGGGAGAGTTGGCACACCCTGATAGTGGGTATTGGAGCACTTCCAAAAATTCCTTCAAAAAATCCTTGCACTCCCCCAGAAGGGTGTATAGGGTGCTGCAACGCTCCCCCAAAGGACGCTAGGGAGCGCTGGCACTCCTTACAGTGGGTAGGGGAGTGCTGCATTCCAAAAATCATTTTTAAGTGGTTTTCTTCATGGAAAATTCTTTGTACTCCTCATTAGATGATTTCTCCTTCTTAAAATATTATTTGAAGGTGTCTTAAGTGTCCTTATGATGTCATTAGAGACAAGACATAGGCAAGATGGCAGTATGATGTTTGCGACACTTGCGACCAAAAATGTGACACTTGCGACACTAGTAATGACGACAATGGGTCATCATTGAAGTGAGTAATTTTGATGTGTAACAAAGAGAAAACCTACAAACAAACATACACACAATAGTTAACAATGAGCAGTTAGTTTTCCCAGTGAACAAAATTGGCTTAGGAACATTACAGTGGTATCAGAGCATTCATCCTCCTAGCCTGTGGGGATTAGCGCATGCAAAATTTAAGTGGTATCTATATGACTAGACGTAGGAATTAGGCAGGAGAACTAGAGGCATACATGGAAGGTTCAGGTGAGGACAATGAGCCACAAGTCCTCGCAAATTTTGCAAAGGAACTACATCATTCTATACTTCAGACAGAGAGTGCATTGGTTTCCCACTTACAGGAAAAACATGAGACAATGCATAAGGGTTAGAGTGAGTTGAGGGAGACCTTAGGGAAGGTAAGTTCCAATCAAGATAAGATGTTACAGGTACTATTACACTTGACTTGTGGAGGAAAGGGGCCTGAAATGTATACAAACATATAGGCTAGTGGATCTCATGGAGGGTATAGACATCAACATGAGCACATTCCCCATTATCACACTGAGGGAAAAATCCATGGAGGAGGTGAAGCATAAGGACAGACACACAATAGGACCACCAATAGGACCTATCTACCTTCGTTCTTGTATGAACATACACAACCAAACTACCAAGACGAAATTGAGGACAATTTTGATCAGTATGTCAGGGAATATAAATCACTAAGCGTAGTAGTCCAAAGACAAATCACATTGGATCATTATTGTGGATTTAAACTCAGAGGTAAAACCAGACCGTACCACATGAACAACTATGAGTTAGAGCGCAGGGCTAGTAAAATGGAAATTCCCTATTTTCATGGATCTTCCAAGGTGACTGCACATGTTTGGGTGTAGAAACTTGACACTTACCTACAACTTAACCCAATGAGATAAATGGATTCCATCAAGTTTTCCACCATGTAATTGGAAGGAAAAGATCATGAATGGTGGTACCATGGGTTAACTACACTAGGCCACAATCAGATCGTGGCTTACACAAAGTTTACATAAAGGCTTATTGACAGGTTTGACCAGGGGGATCCAGAGCTACATTTAAGGGAGCTCACCCAAATCAAGTAGACATAATCACCAAAGGTGTGTATTGAGGAGTTTCATAGGGTAGCGTGCATGGTGCAGGATATTTCTCAGCCAAGAATCATGATTCTTTGCACAAAGAGATTGGTGGAACCTTTAAAGGGTTGGGTAAAGGATTTCAATCCTACCAACTTACATGATGTTATATGGAGGACAAGATATCTAGGCCCAACAACAAAATCTAGATTCATCCCTACACTACCTCTAAATACAGGAAGAAGAGACCAAAGATATCCCATGAACCAAGGAGGAAGATACCAAAGGGGGTTTGACAGAGGAAGGAGTAGAATGGATGAAAACACTAGAAGAGAACTGAGGAGGAAACAATTGTGCTATACATGCAAATAAACTTGGGATCCATCCCACAAATGCATGGGCAAAGGCAAGGCACATTACATTGAGGTAACTTCCGATAATGAGGAGGATGAATATTTTGGCCACCTACAAAACATAGAAGCAGACACAACATAAATAACAAAAGAGGAAGGTACAAGTCATGACATTGTAATAGATGAGAAAGCTACAATTGCATCTATTAGTGGGGTACCCAAATACAACACTTTCAGGATGAGAGGGGTGTTGCAGGGGAAGAAATTTTTGGTTCTAATTGATGGGGGTGCTTCTCACAACTTTATTGACTCAAATCTACTACAAAGAAAACACATACCCACTGTGGAATTTGAAGGATTCAAGGTGGAAGTACCAGGAGGGAGAACTATGCCCTGTAACAGGTATATTCCGGGAATGAAGCTTACATTGGGCATAGATGATTTAGCACAAGAATTTTATGTGATGGACCTTCCAGACACCAATATCATCCTTGGGTTTCAATGGCTTAGTACGTTGGGGTCAATCACTACCAAATACAATACCATGGAGATGTCCTTCACAGAGGAAAGCGGAAAAAAGGTAGTTCTCAGGGGCATGTCAGGAAACTCACCTAGGGTGGTTACAACAAAGCGCATGGAGGTCATTTTCAGAAGAGAAGACATTGTATATGTTGTTGAGTGTATAATATCAGTATGAGTGGATAAGAAGGGAGAGATTCACTATTCACCATAGATTCAGAGGATCATTGACAAGTATAGCAAGGTGTTTGGACCCATTCCACCAGGAGCACAACCAGATAGGGGATTTGAGCATATCATAGAATTGGAAGAGGGAGTGAAACATGTCATCACTACTCCCTATAGGCACCCAAATAAGTACAAAGGTGAAATATAAAAGGCTATCAAAGAACTTCTATACATGGGCCACATTAGACCGAGTTCTAGTCCTTTCACATCTTCATTGGTATTAGTGAAAAATAAGGATGAGACCATGCACATGTGCATTGATTATAGGGGCTTGAACAAAAAGAAAATTAATAACATGTATCCCATTCTAAGGATTAATGAGCTATTGGATGAGATCCACGAGGTTGTTTAATTCACCAATATTGACTTACGCTTTGGCTATCATCAGATCAAAATGAGGGAGCAGGATGTCCCTAAAATTGCTTTTAGATGGTCACTATGAATTCTTAGTGATGCCATTTGGATTGACTAATGCGCCAACCAAATTTCAATCTTGCATGAACCATGTCTTCAACAAGCAGTTAAGGAATCACCTCATGGTATTCTTTGATGACTTATTGATCTATAGAAGGACTTGGTAGGAGCACATTCAACATGTATAACAAATTCTAGCCATCATGGTGGATCAGTCCTTGTATGCAAAGGAATCCAAATGTGAATTTGGAATGAAAGAGGTCCTCTATTTGGGACACATCATTGGAGTAAAGGGAGTACATGTACACCAAGAGAAGATCCAAGCTATACTTGACTGGACCACACCTAATACCCTCACAAAGTTGAAGGGGTTTCTTGGAATTTGTTGCTACTACAGGAGGTTCGTCAAGGGTTTCTCACAACTTTGTGCACCCTTAAACGATTTGACCAAGAAAGGAGCATTCAAATGGATTTCAGAGGCATGATTGACTTTTGAAAAAATGAAAAAAGTAATGAGTACGTTCCCAGTACTAGCTCTATCATATTTCGTCCAACCCTTCACAGTGGAGTGTGATGCCTTCGGGGAGGGAATTGGAGTAATGCTTATGCAGAAAAGGCACCCTCTTGTCTATGAGAGCCGAAATATGAGGGGCCCCGAGATTATTTATACCATCTATGACAAAGAGATGTTAGCCATCATGCACGCCCTGGATAAGTTTATGGAATACTTGGTAGGAGAGAAATTTGTGGTGAGAACAGATCAAAACAATCTTAAGTACTTTTTGGAGCAAAAGGAATTAAACGAGATGCAACGAAAGTGGGTTAGCAAGATACAGGGTTATGATTTTGACATTGATTTTGTCAAGGGGAAGAATAATCTAGTGGCATATGAATTATCTAGGAGGCCATCGATTTATTCTATGACCGATATCTCAGTTGACTGGAAGGCCCACCTATTAGTAGAATAACCAAAGAACCAATTTGCATGCCAATTGATGGATGGACAGATACAGGATGACAACTTCATAGTCATGGATGACATCATCTACTACAAGGGCCAAATTTTCTTGGTCCCTGAATTAGCCTTTAAGGCCAAGGTACTTCAAGCGTGCCATGATTCATCGGTGGGAGGACACCAAGGATTTTTCAAAACATATCGATAGGTAAGGGAAAGTTTTTCTTGGAAAGGAGTGAAGGAAGATGTAATGTGCCACATCAAGGAATGTACTACTTGTCAGGAAAACAAGGATGAGCACACACATCCAACAGGATTGTTACAACCTCTACCCATCCTAGAGAAAAAATGGGAAAGTGTTGGCAGCAGGCCGAAGTAGAAAGAAGGATGATCGCGGGGAAAGAATGAGTGCAGAAAGTAAAGTAACAACTGGAAGGAAACACAACACACGCGCATGCAAGGAAACATGCACAAGGAAAGCGACAACTAGAAGGAGGAACAACACACACACATGGGAGGAAGACCTAACGTCAGTAGGGTTAGGGTTTTGATAATATATTGTAAATGGCTGAAGAGCCCGAAATGTATAAATACAGATACATAGGTATCATACGGGTTCCATTTTTCTTGGTATGCATTATTATTACCTCATAGATATGTACGAGTGGATGCAAATTGTAATGTTTTTATGTACTATTTTGTAAGATGTTGATCTATAGGAGACGAGGGAAGGTAGATCTTGAGGATTAGGTCACAGGCTGAGGATCTTGGTGCGATCTAGTTCGACTCATATAGATATTACCCATCTGAGGAGAATTGTAAGTGCGCGGCACTGGATACGCAGAACTACCATAATAAAAGAGCAAAGAGCCAAATATTTGTTGACGTAGCCCATGAGGGGGTGAACCATAGTAATATCTATGTAACGTGATGAATGCATGCATGTATTTATCTTCTTTCAACAATTAATTGTTGTGTTTAATGAATGAATGAGTTATTACATTGCTAGGAAATATAGTTATGTTGTTAAGAGAAGAAATTGTTGAAGGTAATGCGTAGTCACAAATATAGTAGATTGTAATAACAAGTTATAATAAATGGTTCAGAATACAGATCCCATATCTCGCGCTCAATCCTAGGTTGTAAATGCATGAGTCTTACATCCACCCATTAAAGCTATCTCGGGTGAGACTGTGCGATGCATTCTGTGTGTTGCATTGCCTTCTGGTTTACCAGGAGGGCCAATAGTTTTAGAGGCTTTTGTTGGAAACCCAAAATAAATGAACCCTGGGTCAATAACTCAAACAGTAGATAAGGAAGAATAAAAACCAACAAATGGTTCTGTTTTCGTTAGAAAGAATAGAGGACAATTGAGTAGATGAGATAGGTGGAGCGCGAAACGAGCAAAGAAAATAAGAGATAAATGAGCCATTAGAAGGGGATGTTGAGACCGTGGAACCCCACAAAAGAATAAATTGAAACTTGGTTGAGAACCAAAGAGATGGAGTTTGCATAGAAAGACAATAGAAACCCTAGAATAACACCCCGAAAATATCTGGAAAAATATGGGTTTGCTGATTTACACAAAGTCTTTTTCTGTGATTTTCTACATCTATTGTAGTAGTGGATACTAAGGTTGAAGGATAACCACACGACGAACCGGATTCAATAGTTAGAGTGGACTCTAGTACAGATTGAGTAGTTACAGTAGGTGAACAACAAATTCACCTGCACAGTAGACTTTTGGCTTGACAATATTGTGGCAGGGTTTATAACAAAGTTTGCAGTTGACACAGTGAAGTCATATAGGGCAATAGAGCAAGAATTTCTACGCGGACCTCGAGGAAGGTACATTTGATCAATGCATACTTCTATTAAGATACTGCTATATAACAAGGGTGTAATGACAATGGAATCAGACAACTAAACTTCCTTGCGTGGATGGGGGAAGGGGGGAAGCACTAACAGATAGAGGAGAAATGGAAGGAGGTAAGGATACAGGCAAGAAGGAGGAACGCTTGGACCCGATCATGATGGATGACGACTAGAGTTGGTGGATCTTGGAGAAAACTGGAAAGATGCGTAGTGGAGCACCCTACCAATTCAAGGTGAGTACCAAGAAGAGAGCTATAACTGCGAGGGAAGGCTTCGCGAGTGATGAGGAAGAGGTAGAGGATCTCTGGGCTGTGGAGCAGTTTGAGGAAATCCTGCACACAACATATGAGAGGAACACGAGAGGTCCAAGAGTAGGAGGAGAAGGCAACCATCCTATCCATATTAATGTTAGTGTGGAACCCATAAATCCATGGGTGACTAATACACCAAAGAGAACACCACCGTTTAGACAACCACATTTTGGAGGAAGTCCGACAACATGAAGCACATCTACACAAGGAATAACAACTGGAGGATCCAATTCAGGCAGAACTAGTCAAGTATCTACACCATGTGGAGGAGGTAGTAGTTCAGTATTTAGAATGGTAGGACATGATCCTACCATCAGGTTACCATAATTTTGGGGAGAAGCAATAGAATACCTTGAGAAACACTTGTTCATTTGTGCAAATATCTGGGAAGCAAAACAAATCACTGATGAAGATACCAAACTCGCGCAGCTAGCTATTACGCTAAGAGACCACGCACTAGACTGGTACATGTGTTTAGACACAAATAGTGCCCCTAGGACAACAAGGACACTCGCAGACATTAAGAAGTTATTGATTAACGAGTTCTAGAAGCCGAGCTCAGAGGATCAGTACATGAATGAGATGATCGAAATAAGACAGAAACCAAGAGAGTCTATATGTGAGATTGACCATAGATTCAAGCGACTGAAGGGATAATTAAAATATCTCATGATCGATATGCAACATCGACACTTGTTTGCAAATTCACTACTCCCACACTTAAAATACCTTTTACGACAACATAAATTTCAAACATAGGTAGAGGATCTGCAGGCATCCTTACAACTGGAAGAAAACTAGTACCAACAGACAGACCCATCTATCGAAGAACTGAAGAAGGATTTGAAGAATCTCATGTTTCAGCTGAACCAGAATAAGAACAAGGACAAACGAGAAGTCATTTGGTGTACCACGTGCAGGATAGAAGGACACCATAAGAATGAATTCCCAACGTTCACGCAGTATATGGAAGCAGGAATTCCAAATCAATTACCAATGGGAGGATTATGGTGCAAAATCTATAAGAAATTGGGTCACGACCCTTATCACTACACGATGATGTGGAAATACCAGATAGTCCCAAAGAGTTCATATTGCACCTTTTTCAAGTCAATGGGCCACGCCAATAAAGATTGTAGAACTATGGAGATGATGTGAGAAAGGACATCAGATGCATATAGGGTATAGGCCGAAATGATGACTGGGCAAGAAGTGCCACAATTCAATCAAGTCCTAGATTCATACAACACTGTGCAACAACCATACAATAATGCACAGCCGCAGTACAATCCAGCACAACCTCAGTACAATACCGCGCAGTATAATCAGGTGCCTTAGTATAATGCATCGAGAAGTGATCGAGCATGTTATGGAGGAGGAGGACAAGCTAGAGGAGGTTTCATACAAGGTAGAGGACCAATCAAATGTCACAATTGTCAGCAATCGACACATTATGCAAGGGAATGTCCACTTCCACCAACAACTTATATGTATTGTCGCGCATCGGACCACGATACAGAGGAATGTCTGACACTACTAGTGAAGATTCAAGAAAATAGGAACCAGAACAACTAGAATATTCAGTGGATTTCAGCTGAAGCAAGGGAAGAAGGATGGAACATCAACATAGTTACCCGCGAAGGAGCTAAAACAGGCACTGACGCAGTTCGACAAGAACCAATGTAGAACCAATGGGTAAAGAAGAACACTAAACCCAAGAAGCAGTTTGACACACAAAAGGAAAAGGAGATCTTTAAAGAGGCCAGACAAGAATTTCATAAGGAGGGGAAAACGTTGACTTCAACTGCGCAACATAACAAGGAAGCACCAGAATACGAGATGCCTCCATCATTGGATCATACCAACAAAATGTAGCCCATGGGACAAGTAATTACAGTCAAAGGCTTTTTGCAATCATGTGTAAAAGTATTAAGTGATCCATCATATGTGAAAATATTGCAAAACATCCTAGAAAAGTGTAGTAGAGAGACGAAAGAAAATCTAGAACCTAAAACAAGTAATCACCTACACACAAAAATAAGAACAAGTAGGGAATTTAGACTGAATGCTAACATTGGGGATTTCAATATGGGAGACATTATACTGGATCTAGGAATCGAAGTGAATATATTACCAAACAAGACATGGCAATGCATGGGAGAGACAACATTAGGATACTCACATGTTCAATTGAAACTAGCAAACCAACATAGAGTCCTACCATTCGGTAGGCTGAAAGGAGTGACCGTAGACCCTGATGGAGTATGCACTAAAGAAGACTTTGAAGTCATTGAAATAGTAGATGGTACAACACCTTACCCAACATTACTTGGTATGGATTGGGCATTTGACAACCAATCCGTAATCAATTTGAAGACCGGGAAAATGACATTTCATTCCGGAGAATACAGGGTCATCGCGCCATTAGACCCATCATAAGGGGAGAGTTTTGTAGAACCTACTTGCCTATAATTAGAGGAAATCGACCAGTTGTATAGAACAACTGCGTGCGATGAGGATTACGTAAACCCAACTGCAGACGAGATACTCAGTTGGTAGAGCATTGCTTCATGTGCAACAGACTCAGACACATGTTTAGAGAACTAGAAGCAAAGTCTACACGAAGTATCCACAAGAAGATGTGCAAGAATATACCACATAGTAAGATGGATAAGCATATAAATCAGGGAACCACCCAGTTTCCACATAATAAATTATTTGGAAACATTCTTGACATAGTAAGAAGAGGTAGTGTTAGAGAACCAGATTCTGTTAGCACTTGAAATAGCACTAAAGGCCACACCGAAAATATGGTGGGGTGTACACAAAGAAACAATCACAGACTGGTAGCAATGTAAATGGTTGTCGTGCATAAGGTTCGACGCAGAACAAAAAAACAACAAACAATGGAAATATGAAGGACATGGAGCACCATCGGAACACTTGGAGGTGTGTAGAACACTGTGTAAAATGACAACACTAGAGGGATTGTCTCATCACTTCATACATACTCTAGAGGGCATACCAGCGAATTGGTATACGGACCGAGATCTACGACATGGATGACATTGCGACAGAATTTCACAGTCACTTTCTCATTCAAGCATGAGAACCCCAACATAGATGCATCCCTTAAATGGATAAGATGATTCATATTCATCAAAGAACCAAAAATAGAATTGATCACAGAAGAACAACAATGGAACAAACAAACAGTCAAGGAACTGTTGTCTTGTTACCACATACAAGAAGAAGCACCAGATGAAGATGATCTGCATGATATTCAGATCAAAGAAGTAGAAGGTGAAAGAGACGTGGAAGGACAACCCATAGAATCAGAAGTCATTTCCACGCCAATCAAGGTAAATAAAGTTAACATCGGGACAACTGAGCAACCCAAAATGGCCAACATTGGAGATCACTGGGATGAGCAAACAATAGAAAGTATCACAGAGTTGTTGCGTGAATACAGTGACCTCTTTCCCACAACATTCATAGAGATGAAGGGTATAGCTAGAGAACTAGGAGAAATGAAGATACCACTCAAACCTGATGCGAGGCCTATTAGAAATCGTCCCTACAGATTGACCCCAATATACAAACATAAAGTAAAAGTTGGGATCGATAGGATGCTCAAAGCCGACATCATAGAACTAGTTGAGGAGTCAGCATGGATAAGTCCAATGGTATTACAAGACAAGAAACAAGGAGGGATCATGATATGCATCGACTTAAGGAAGTTGAACGATGTATGCCTACACGACCCATTCCCTACACCCTTCACGGATGAGGTGTTAGAGAATGTAGGAGAACATGAAGCGTACTCATTCACTGATGGATTCTCAGGCTACCATTAGATTAAGATAGCACAAGAGGACATATACAAGACCATGTTTGTGACATAATGAGGATCTTATTAGTACACAGTCATGCCGTTTGGACTGAAGAATGCACCAACAATATTCTCTAGAGTGGTCATCGCAACATTTAAAGAATTCATCAATCAGTTTCTCGAAGTATACTTGGATGATTGGACAGTCTATAGCCTGTTGAAAAACCATGTGGAAGTTTTACGGATGATGTTAAAAAGATGCAGATAGTGCCAGATATAACTAAACATCAAGAAATTCATATTTGGAACACCGTTTGGGATACTATTGGGCCACATAGTATGCAAACAAGGTTTATTAGTAGATCTGACAAAGATCGAAATCATTGTTACTTTGCCAGCACCAAAAATAGGTCGTCAGCTAAGAGAGACGTTAAGACACACATGATACTACAGGAAATTCATCAAAGGATATGCGCAGATCAAAACACCGATGGAAAAACTGTTAAGGAAGGATACAAAGTTTCAGTGGAAAAAAAAGTGTCAACACAGTCTGGATACCTTGAAGGAAAATATGGTTACCATGTCGATATTGGTATTTCCAGACTGGGAAAAGACATTCCATGCGCATGCAGATGCATCATTCATAGCACTTGGAGCTATCTTAGCACAGCCAGGAGAGAGATAATTGGATCACCTGATAACAATTGCAAGCATAAAGTTATCAGACTCATAACATAACTATAACATGACAGAAAGAGAAGGCCTAGCCATGGTGTATGCACTACAGAAATTCAAACATTACTTATTGGGGAAGCACTTTAAAATGTTCACATATCACTCAGCCCTAAAATACCTAGTCAACAAGCCGGTGTTGGGGGGAGAATCTGTTGATGGTTACTACTATTCCAAGAATTCGACTTTGAAGTAATAGTTAAACCAGGGAAATTGAATGCAGGACCTGACCACCTATCGAGGGTCACAAATGGAGAAGAACCTATGAATTTAGAAGACAACTTTCGAGATGGATAGTTATTCTCAGTACATATTTTCGATGATTAATTCACAGATATCATTCAGTACTTGAGTACAGGTACTGCGCCACAAGACTATAACACTGCGCAGAAGAAAAAACTGGTAGTCCGTGCTATCGACTATCAACTAATTGTAGGACATTTATATAAAATGGGCGTAAATAACATCTTGCGAAGATACATGTTAGAGAAAAAAAGACCAATAGTATTAGTAGAATCCCATGAGGGAATAACATGAGGGAATTATGCAGGTAAATCTACCGCGCAAAAGGTATTGCACGTAGGACTATGGTGGCCAACGATTCATAGAGACTTGAAGCAATATTGTCAAAGATGCGATGTATGTGACAGTGTAGGAAAACCCAACAGAAGGGACGAGATGCCATTACGACCACAAGTAAAATTATAGGAATTTGACAAGTGGGAAATAGACTTTGTGGGACCAATCAACCCATCGGAAAAAATAACATGGGCTAGGTACATTATCACTGCGATGGGATATTTAACAAGATGGGCGGAAGTCACACCATTAAAAGATTGCAGCACAGAAACAACAAGGCACTTTTTGTTTGAACACGTAATCACTAGATTTGGGTGCCCAAGAGTTTTGATGAGCGACCAAGACAATCACTTCATAAACAACACCATCCGCGCGATGACTGAATAATTTGAAGTCCATCACCAGAAGAGCACACCATATCATCCACGGGCCAACGACACAGTGAAAGCCTTCAAACAATTCTGGAGAATGCACTGACAAAGATTTGTAACGTCAACAGAGACGATTGGGACCTCAAAGTACCAAAAATATTGTGGGCATACAGGAATACATGAAAAAATTTGACAGGGCACATGCCATTTAAACTGGTTTATGGACAAAAAGCAGTAGTTCCATTGGAGTTATTAGTACCCAGCTTGCACGTAGCAACTATCACACAAATGACAGAATGAGACGTAGTACAAGAGAGACTGAATCATTTATTAACCATGGAGGAAGACTGAATCTTGGTAGGATTCCATCAACAAGTGTAGAAAGAAAGAGACAAAGCTTGGCATGATACCCACATTAAGAAGAAAATGGCCAAGGAAGGAGATCTAGTATTGGTGTATGACAATAAATCGTTTAAGCACCCGGGAAAGATCAGAATGCATTGGTTAGGACTGTACGAGGTAAAATCTATCACATACGGAGGAGCCCTACAGTTAAGAGATTTAGCAGGTGCATAACCCAGAGGAATGATCAATGGGAGCCGACTGAAGCTATATAAGGAAAATTGACCACCCACCACACAGTAAAAAAAAATAAAAAAAATCGAAAAGAGAACAAAAAGGAAACAAAACTAAAGAGAGTGCAGTGTGCCAGAGGTAGAAAGGCCACTCGAAGTTAGAAACATGAATTCGGGAAAAGCAAGGACAACGGTTATATACAAAGGGAAACAAGAAGGAAAAGGAAAGTCGACAAAAGCAGGATGATAGGACAACACTAGGCGGAATTAAAGGATGGAAAAGGCCGATGGGACATCACATTAATCACGCTAACTGAAGACGACAAAGAAAAAGTAATGGTAACTACGAAACCACCGAAGATGCATTGAACCCGCAGTTATGGTGCATTAAACCCATAATGGAGGAAGCGCCCTCGAAAATCTTCATGGGAAGCCGATACAACACGTGAGTAGAGGAGAAACTAGTCTATTCGTGAAAGGAGAATAGACAGAGAGTAATAACAACTACAATTCATAGAGTGAGGTTACAGAGACCACATAAGCTATTCGAACCCAACAAAAGTTCGATAGTCACCGCTATGGCACCACCGAAGCCAACAGAAGCAATCCAGAGTGCTAGACCAACTGTTAGGACCACGCAATAGGAGCTGTTTTGGGACAAGAAGAAAATCATCTCCCTTATGCTATATATTTCATCAGCAAGAATATGAGCCCTGCTGAACTCAATTATACAGTCACCGAGAAGGAATTCTTAGCAGTTATCTATGCAATTAATAAATTTAGACATTACATTACTGGCTATTCTACTTTTGTCCATACTGATCACTCAGCTATCAAGTACTTAATGAATAAACCCATCACAAATGCTAGTGTCACCAGATGGCTACTATTATTGCAAGAATTTGATATTACAATTGTAGATAGATCAGGAAAAGAGAATGTAGTTGCTGATTTCCTTTCTCGATTGACACCTAATGATGATACCCCAGTAGATGATTCCTTTCCTGATGAATATCTATTTGCAGTTTCTGCTCACTCACCTTGGTATGCAGATATTGCTAATTACTTGG
>ML779121.1:1542402-1554487 GCA_009831015.1 Picea engelmannii | reverse complement strand
TGAGGTGTATGATCTATTAAAAGCTTGTCATGATGGCCCTTGTGGAGGGCATTTTGCTGATAAGAGAACAACACATAAAATTCTCAGGATGGGGTACTATTGGCCCTCACTCTTCAAAGATGCAAAGAAATATGTCCAGGCCTATGATAGCTGCCAAAGAGTAGGCCAACCTAATTATAGAGATGAAATGCCATTAAACCCCCAGATAGTACTTGAACCATTTGAAATATGGGCCTTAGACTTTATAGGACCCATCAAACCTCCATCCAATCAAAAAGTTTATATAGTGGTCTACACAGACTACATGACTAAATGGGTGGAAGCCAAGGCACTCCACAGAGCGACCGAAGAAGCAGTTATAGATTTCTTATTTAAAGACATCTTCACCAGATTTGGAATGCCAAGAGAATTAGTTACAGATGGAGGACCTCCTTTCACTTATCATGGGTTGAAAGCCACCCTTCAGAAATATCATATTCAACAGAGAATGACTACAGCATACCACCCCCAAGCCAATGGACAGGTGGAAAGAACAAACAAAGTAATAGAAGCCATTCTCACAAAAACAGTGAAGGAAAATAGAAAGGATTGGTCCTACAGGCTCCCTGAAGCACTATGGGCCTAGAGAACTACCTGGAGAAATACTACATGATTCTCTCCCTATGAATTAGTCTATGGAAAGAGTGTTGTCTTTCCCATGGAATTTGAGATAAAAACCTTAAGAACTGCGTTAGCTGTCAACCTTGATTTAACCGATGCACATACAACCAGGTTGCAACAACTTAATGAACTGGAGGAGAAAAGACTAGATGCCATTCAACAAACAAACATAATTCAACAACAAAGATCAAAATGGCATGACAAAAATATCAAGAACAAGCAGTTCCAAAAAGGTAATTGGGCCTTACTGTATGATTCCCGGTTCAAATAATTTCAAGGGAAACTGCGTACAAGATGTCTTGGACCTTACGAAGTAGACACAGTTTTCCCCAATGGAACAGTAAGGCTCCTCACAATCGATGACTCCAAAACTCCGTTACTTGTAAATGGTCATCGACTCCATCTATATAAACGACCTATTTCTAAAGAATATTTTAAGGCCACATGCATGGCAGACGCCCATTTCCTCTTCGTTGAGGGGGTTTCTACCCCTAATAGCAATTAATTCTTTTAAGTTAATTTTTTTTTTTTAGTATTAGATTAGATTAGATTTTATTTACTAATAATCCCTGTCAAGAAATACCATGTTACAGTCCATTTTTGCAGATTTCCGATCGAAGCACAGGCCACTAGGAAAGGACGATCCTACTTCAAAGAGACAAGCTTTTCCCGATGCTGAAACACCATTGTTCAACACTATTGACTTTCTTCCGATGCTGAAACACCACCGTTCAACACTCTTGATTTTCCCGATGCTAAAACACCACTATTCAACAATGTTGACTTTCTTCCGATGCTGAAACACCACCGTTCATCACTCTTGACTTTCCTGATGCTGAAACACCACTGTTCAACACTGTTGACTTTCTTCCGATGCTGAAACACCACCGTTCAACACTCTTGACTTTCCTCCGATGCCGAAACACCACTGTCAGCAATTTGTTCCTTTCCTTCATTACTGAAACACCGCTACCACCAACCTCACACCCATCCCCCAATCACTGCTCAACAACCTTTTTCCACTTTCCCCATTTCCTTACCATTCCTCATCGACGAAACAACACCGTCCAACAATTGTTTCGCCTTTTCTTTTCCGTTTCTCAAACACCATTGCTAGCAACCTTTCATCATTTTTCCCGATGCTGAAACACCATTGATCAACACTTTTTGTTCTTCCTACTGTCGAAACACTATAGTCCGACAATTCCTCAGTTTCTTCATCGACGAAACAACACCGTTCAGAAATTGTTTCGTCCCATTTTTCTGGTTGCTGAAACACCATTGTTCAGCAGTTCTTCACAGTTTCTGATCACTGAAACAACACCGAAACAACACCGTCCAACAATTGTTTCATTCTTTTTTGTTGCTGAAACACCAGTCTTTCAACATCATCTGTCAGCAAGCTTTTACGCCCTCATACTATAGTTCGTCCTTCCAGTCAGCAAACCCTCGACACAATTCATCTATTAGAGAAGAAGTCTCCGCCATGACCACTACAGGACTACCATGAAGAGGCATGATATTTTGTTTGCATAACAAATCAAAAGGTAAGGCGAGGTATGTAAATTTTATGTAATTCAGTTAGGCTATAGTTAATGGGAAGATTTTATATCATTATGACCACTCAAGTGAAATCATTACTAGCCGCACTTGAAGGGAGGGGAGGACAAATCAAATCTCTGATACCATCATTTCACACAAATTCACCGCCACCACCCCTATTTCACCACCCTTTCGCACATTTGACTGCCATTTTGCATAACGTCGCTCGGAAAAATCACTCTGCGCAGAAGCTAATACTCAAACTCTTTGACGCTGTATCTTACCGAGCTGGTAGCTATGGGAGGATCTGTCATACAGAACGAACCTGCCACCACAACGTTGTTAGAACATTATCCAACAACTTAGCAAATCTTTCAGCAGGCAGGATGGCTCAGTTACTTTCAGAGACTCCAGTGGTATAATGAACAACAGGTCCTGCAATTCGCCCTAAACCTTTAGGAAGACCATTCTATCATCCATGGGGTCCGAATTTTAGTAACAGAGGAAGATATAGCACAGGTCTCAGGCCTCCCTATCGACGACACTCGCATGTTCAGCTGTAAACATATCATTCAGAATGCTCAACAACACTTCTTCCTGCCATAAGAACGAATTGAATTTAAAGGCAGGGGTGTTCAACTCAGCTCATTGCCACCCCCATGGCCGGAAGTTGCAAGATTCATCAAGCATTACCTAACCTGCGAGGGCCGATATCAGGTAGTTTATCAGCACGACTTCCTTCTGTTATCTCATTTAAGGCATAATCGACGGGTCAATATTCCTTATTATTTGCTGGGATGTTTGAAAAAGATGGCGCATTATTGCAAAAAGGCTAAAGATCCCACCCTTTCACTCACCCATCACTGTCTTGTCCAATTGCTCATCCAAAGGGGTTTTTCTCAACAAAACCCTCCACTAAATAATCCACCCATAAACCCCCAAGCAGCTGCCGAAATTCCTGAAAACCTCCAGGAGCAGCAAATGCAAAATCCCCCAGACCCTCCAGAAGTACCCAATAGCCCGCCCACAGAACCAACTAGTCCAATCAATTCCCCTACCATACCAAGCCTACCTCATACCTTACCAGAATTATCCACTCCTGCCCTTCATATTCTTAGTGATGACTCTGATCCAGATAACTCTGCCTGCCCCATCATTGAGGAAAAACCCCCACGTAAACGAAAACAAATAAATCCCTTCTTTCCGCCCTTCTTACGGAAAAAGAGAACAAGGGCCTCCACAAGGCCACCCATTATTTTCACTACCCTACACCCCCAACCCATTCGACTGATACCCCGTACACCTCCACTCTCCCATATCCCAAGATATTTGCCTATTCCACCCATGGGCACTGAAACACAAGAACCAGATGCCCAGGGTGTTGCGACATCATCTGTCTCAAATAAAGTAGCTGAAACACAAGAACCAACTACGGCTGAAACAAAAGAACCAACTGCTGACATTGAAATGGAGATAGAGGAATCAGAGGTTCAGGGTGCTGCAACACTACTCTCCTCAAATAAAGTAGCTAAAACACAAGAACCAACTACCTATTCAGTGGCTGAAACACAAGAACCAGCTACCTATTCAGTGGCTGAAACACAAGAACGAACCATAGCTGTCAAACAAGAACCAACTATGGCTGAAACACAAGAACCAGTTGTTGACATTGAAATGGAGATAAAGGAATCAGAGGTCCAGGGCACTGCAACATTACTTTCCTTACATCAAGAAGATGAAACACAAGTTTCAACTACCATTCCTGTAGCTGCTCCACAACAACCATAACCAACAATGGCCTCTGTATTACAGGAAAACAAGTTTTTAAAGTCTGAACTAGAAGCATACAAGGAAGAATTAGCCAGGGCAAAGGAAGCATATGAAAAGGAACTAAATTTGTACACCTTGGCTCGTACAACAACCTTGTTAGAAGAGACTATAGAGAGCATGTGTGAAGAATATATGTGTTTCCAATGTGGGGATATTTACTATCAGGCAGGATATAAGGTAATTCAAGTCCCAGTGACAGGAGCACCCCCTACTCCTTCACCTTTTGTAATCAAGGAAGAACCTGCTGAAACACAAGAACCAGTAGGTCCTCCCAAGCTCAAGACTGAGCCCTGCATTGCAACAAAATAAGCCCCTATCTTTGTCAACAAAGCTGTACAGACAATGCCTATAGAGAAATTTACACCTCCCAGTCAGATCAATCTGCCCACTTTTATGGAACAATCTACTTAGAACTTATCTCATCCCACTGTTAGCAACGCTGAAACACAGACGCAGCTATGGGATGAGCAGGCGACAATACAAAAATGGAAGAAAGAGTATGCTGAAACACATGCCAAAAGCCTGCAAGTGCACATACAAATCTGGATAAATCATACTTACTCAAATTGGGAAGCGCTAGAGAAGACACGCAAGGAAGCTCGTGACCTTAAGAAGCAGAACAAATAATTAAAAGGCATATTGGCCCTGGTATTTGATTTGGTACAAAATCTATTGGCCACAAGGAAGCCATCTTGCAACTACTCCTTATTTCTTATGGAGCGACTCACATGGTTTCAAATCAAATCAATTACAGAAGGTAAACCCTATGCAGTACTACACCCAACAGATTTTGTCAAAACTTTTGCAGTAACCTCCACTAGGGATCAACACCTCCTCTGTGAGGCATACTTTCATAATGAGGCCATTCCCAAGAACAGGATGCTGAACCTCAATCCCCTTGTCGGGGACATCCAAATTTGAGCATTTACCTCCTTTCTCCACAATCAGATTTTGTGGCAAGATGACTTTTTGACTGCCAAACACAATGAAGATAATCGCCTCCTCTGGATAAGACCAAAAACACAGAGGGCAGCCACCTTTGTCACAGAATATTATGATTTCTTAAAGAAATCAGGTATGACTGAACATGTTCAGCAGCTACAATCAACAGTGCTCCGGGATTGTCAGCACATCATCAGATCCATAGAGATTCCTGCCCTCTAGGAAAACAACCTGTTTTGTCAGCAATCCACTGAAAAGAGACAAGAACACAATCCTTTTTACCCCTCCAACCTTGAGGTAGCAATTTCCAGAATACCTAACTACATCCAGTGTGTTCAGCAATGTGCTGAAAACTGAATAGGGTACCGGTTTTATTTTCCTGTCCTCTGGTTTTCAATAGAAATGTATCAAATCAATTATAAGCTGCCTAAGAAGATAGAAACAATAGCATGGCAAAGATTACAGTAGGTCCAGGGGTTCAGAACGCCAACGGACAGTACCTCCCAGAGCTACTGCTTGAGTAGTTTACACGATCAGAGTCGGTATCCAGACTCTGATTCAGAGTGACGTTGCCTGAGGACATGCAACACCTTGAGTTGGGGGGGGATGTTAGGACCACACAATGTACCTTTTTGCCACTATTACACTCTTGATCACCCACATTTAAACTCATACTATCACTTTATCTAATCATTCCAAAGGTATACAACGTCCTTTCTCATTACTATACGTTTAATTTGTTTTGCATAATATTTTACATCACTCTCGTACTTAACCATTGATTAGAAATGTATAAGTGCTGAAACAGTTCAAACTGCAGATTATCATTTGAGGCCTGATTCTGAAACACAGAGCTGTTACACAGTCCAGAGTCGCAGATGCTGAAAACCCAGAGCTGTTACACAGTCCAAAGTTGCAGATGCTGAAACACAGAGATGTTACACAGTCCAGAGTCGCAGATGTCGAAACACAGAGCTGTTACACAGTCCAGAGTCGTAGATGCCGAAACACAGAGGAAGTCGTTACACAACCCAGGACCGACGATGCTGAAACACAAAGGAAGTCATTACACAGTTAGCGGTCAACAACAACTCTACAACAGTCGCATGTGAGCCAAGCACCAACCATTGCTCCTACATGGGAATGCTGAAACAATCAAGAGCGCAAATCCCATGGCTGAAACAACCCGTGATTTGCGATGCTAAAACAACATCAACAATAACGAGAAGGAATTGTTACTCCAGCCGTAACAACAACAGCTCATTCAACACTTGTAATAGCATTCTGTTGCGTGAGACTAGGACATCCTATTTTGGTTTAGAAATTCGATCCGACTAAGAATAAGACTGAGATATACATTGTAATTTTTGATCAATTATATCGAAGGGGTTCCCTCTTTAAATAAGAGGAAATCATCATTCGAGGGAGCTAAGTTTTTATATTGAGAAAGCTTTAGAGAGAGGGACGTACTTCATTTTCAAATTGTAATATGATACATTGATAGATGAATAGAAAACTGTTTTGAGCATCCTTCTCTAGATTTTTCATCTCGGGGGAATCTTGTGAGAAGGGAGGGCCCACCTTCTTCACAAGATTCACCCATTAGTTTTAGAGTGTGTTAGTGTAATTTCTGTTTATGCCTTGATTAACTTTTGTCTGATGAAACACTACTTTTAATGAATTCTGCGTTGTTGAAACACTATTGAACTCTGTCTTGTTAAGAACTTTAGTTTATTGAATGTTACATTATTTTCACGAAGTTCGTAATCCTTTTTATTAGCAATCTTGTGTGATGATTTTATGAGGTGTGCTAGCCAGAGACTGGGTTAAGGGTTTCTTCTTAGAATGGAAGGGATCAGAAGGTCATGTTCTTTGTAGATTTCAATCATTTCTGCAAGTGTGCTAGCTAGAGACTGGGTTAAGGGTTCCTGCTTAGAAAGGAAGGGATCAAAATGTCCTATTCTCGGTATATTTCAATCATTTCTATAAGTGTGCTAGCCAGAGACTGGGTTAAGGGTTCCTACTTAGAAAGGAAGGGATCAGAAGGTCATGTTCTCTGTAGATTTCTATTATTTTTGCAAGTGTGCTAGCCAATGATAGGGCTAAGGGTTCCTGCTTAGAAAGGAAGGGATCAGAAGGCCCTATTCTCTGTGGATTTCAGTTATTTTTCACAAGTGTGCTAATCAGAAATAGGGCTAAGGGTTTCTGCTTAGAAAGGAAGGAATTAGATGGCCCTTTTCTCTGCTAGATAGAGTTAGCCTTCTCTACATTACTGTTTCCATGAAAGTGTGTTAATCAGAATTAAGGTGCTGAAGTTTCTGCTTGGGAGTAAGGGTCTTGTTCTCTAGTTACATAATAGTTTTTCTTTCCCGTTGCAATTGTTATTTTAATGTAATCCAGGATTCTTTAGATCAATCTTTAAAGATCTGCAATAGGTAGGTTGCTTTCCTGTAATTCAAGTCATAACTTCAGTTCATTCAAGGCAAGTGTGATTAATATAGTTTCCTTTAGTACAACTCTAAGTTGCTTTTGGAATTGAGCATATATAGTGCGTGGTTATCTTTGAAATAAACAGACTTCCCTGGGTTGACAATTTATGTAGCACTTGATTGTTTTAGTTAATTAAGGAATTATAGTGACCAACATTTTGGCGTCGTTGCCAGGGAAGGTAGCTATAGATTTCAAAAGCACTTATGATTTTTTTTTAGATAAAAAGATTGCATGAAAGACCCCAAATATACTGACCCTACAGGTGGCAAGGGAAAAGGAAAGGGAGGAAGAAAAACTTACATTGACGAGATCATATCAAAGTCTGAATCTGCTTCTCAACGACCAAACCTTCAAAAAAAAATGTCCCAGCCTTCATTTCAAGCAATTTTTGGAACAGGGAAAGAAGTTTGGAGTCCTGAGACAGTCCAGAAGCCAGCAGGAAACATTGAGGACAGAGCAAGCGCAACAGGGGAGCAGACAAAAAACATGGATGGGTAGAATGAAGAATTGCATCACGAAGAATAGGCAGGTCCTGAAGGAGAGGTAAATGATGCAAAATCTTTCTCTACATTAGGATTTTTTATTGGCGATCTTCCCATAGGAGTAGCCCCCATGAAAAACATTCCACTCTCAGCATTACCTAATTTTCATGGTTTGTCTTCAGAAGATCCCGATGAATTTCTTTTTGAGTTTGATATATTATGCAGAAGTTATGATTACATTTCTAATGCTAAAAAACTAAAGTTATTTCCAACAAAACTAAAAGGGAATGCACTAAGATGGTTTATGAGTCTTGGAAGCCATGTAATCACAACATGGGACCAAATGAAACAGAAATTCCCGAACAAATACCAGGACTACTGCCGAACAAGGGAAAAGGAGGAGCTATTCAAGATGATGCAGAAAGAAGATGAGAATATGGAGGACTTTGTAGAAAGTCTACAATACAATCTACAAAGATCCAGTCACCCCAATGTAAGTAAAGACATTCTTAAAACTATATTATTAAAAGGAGTAAGGGATGACTCTCTGGATATGCTGAATATGCTTGGGAAAGGGGACATATCTAAGGAATCATACAATGAAATTGTTAATTTATGCAAAATATGTTCAAGAGGAGCTTCAAGAAATAGATCAAACAACAGGGGCACCACATTTTCAAGAGTCCAAAAATCAGCCAGTGGGGGAGCAACAAGTGTCGAGATAGGTAATTTACTTGAAGGTTTTAAAACTGAAATGTTAAGCTCTTTTTCCTCACAAATGGATACCCTGCAGATTAAGAAAAAGAAAGCAGAAACATAAGCATCCTTGTCCATCTTTTGTTCTCAATGCAGAGATAAGCACCCATGAAGAGAATGTCCACTGGACAAAAATCCAATCTGCACTATCTGTGATAAAGATCACGATACCCAAAATTGTCCATCTTTACCAGGGATCAAGGCAGCATTACAACCAACGGACGAAGAAGCTGAAGCTGTCTATATGATGACACAAAGGAGACAATGGCAACCGTGGGGACAAGGTATGAACTCTAACATGCCATTTGCATCTTCTAATCGTTGGAATAATTATTCTTCTTTCAATCAAATGAGTTACCCCCCCTACAATCAAATGCAATACACTAATCAAATGAATTACCCATCCATGCAACAAACTTACCCACCCATGCAACAAAATAACCCACCCTTTGTTGATCCATCAATGTGGACCCCTTGGCCTCCATAACAGCAACAACCATATCAGAACCAATGGAGTCAAAATTGGAGAGGACAACAACCCCCCTTCCAAAATCAATTACCTCAATCGCAATTCCTGCAATCACTTTCCTTACCAGCTGGTACTCCCCCAAAAAACCAAACGATAAGACCCCAACTACTTGTACAACCTAACCCCAACCCAAATAATAAAGCTATGCAGTGCATTGATATTTATAACTAGCCTACACTTTCTCTTCTCCCTGCGCAATGCAACGATATTCATCTACGATCTGGGAGAATTGTGGAACATACCATAGCTGATGTTACCTCTTTTGATAAAGAGGAAACAAAAGAGCATGATGTACCTGAAAAGGTACAATCATCCTCTAACAATGATGCTGAAACATTAAAACCACCATTTCGTGAGCGTTTAGCCTTAACTAAAACGCCTGAGCCACCAGCCTTCAATATTCTAGGGGAATTACAAAATTTATATGTCAAAATTCCTCTGCTGCAAGCACTCCGAGACATACCAATCTATGCCAGGACGATGCGAGACATTTGTGTTAAAAAACCTGGTAGGAAAACTAAGGATCCCCTTACAGTCCATGTTATGGGAGACCTGTCTGCACTAATGTCAGGTAAAAACCCCCCAGTTAAATATGGTGATCCCGACCACCCTACCGTTACAGTACAAGTTGGAAAAACGATAATCCCTCGAGTCCTGGTAGACCTAGGTGCCGCTATCAATATCATGACTTTGGAAACCTTACAACTGCTACAATTACAAAATGAAGTCAGAGACACCCCAACTATCCTAGAATTAGCTGACTGATCCACAATTAAACCAGAAGGAGTCATTGAAGACCTCAGTATCTCTGTGGAATCCTGGAATTATCCAGTTGACTTTACAGTGCTGCAACCCAAAACAAAGTTGGGGGGCCACCCTCTAATTTTGGGTAGACCTTGGTTGGCCACAACAGATGCTTTTATCAGCTGTAGATCAGGTTCAATGACAATTTCAAACGGTTATGAAATGGAGCAACTTACCCTCTATCCTCACACTACTCCCCTGGTTAATAATGATAATTTTGTATGGGTAGATTTTGAGGATCAAACTACTCAACCCCTTTTGACTATCGGACAAGCCTTAAGCCTGAAAGACTCTACTGAGGATGAAATAATCAATAATTTTATTTGCGAACCCTCCTCCGTGACTCCAGAAACTCATAATCAACTAACCGCATTGTTGGAGTCTGATAATCAAGAAAACCTCAATTCGGAAAGCCCAACTCAAACATCTAATACCATCTCCTCCAAAAGCATACCAGTGGAAATTGAACCTGGCAAAACATTGAACATAAACCCTAATTTGACAGAAGCTGAAACACAACAATTAATGAAGTTACTTCGGGAAAATAAAGAAGCATTCGCATGGGATTACACAGACATGAAAGGAATCCATCCTGAATTATGTACTCATCGAATATATATTAAGGAAGATTGTCGACCAATCTGCCAACCTCAGCGACGAATGAACCTGAATTTAAGAGAAATCCTCAAAGAAGAACTTCAAAAATTGCTCATTGCAGGGTTTATCTATCCTATATCAGACAGTGAATGGGTGTCCCCATTGGTAATAGTTCCTAAGAAAAACGGGAAATGGAGAGTATGTGTGGATTATATATCTTTAAATAAAGCCACTCAGAAAGATCACTTTCCATTACCATTCATTGATCAAGTGTTAGATAATTTGTCAGGGAAGAAATTTTTCTCATTTTTAGATGGTTTCAGTGGGTATAACCAGATCAAAATTGCACCTCAATATCAAGATAAAACCACCTTTACTATCCCTTGGGGAACCTTTGCTTATAGGGTCCTTCCATTTGGATTATGTAATGCACCAGCAACCTTCCAAAGAGCAGTTTTAGGAATATTTTCTGGTATGCTTAATGACTCTATGGAAATCTTTATGGATGATTTTACTCCTTATGGTGTTTCTTTTCAGGAAGCACTGCAAAACCTTGAGAAAGTACTTAAACGATGCATACAAGCTCAACTCTCCTTAAGTACAGAAAAATGTCATATGATGATGAGTGAAGGAATAATGCTTGGACATTTTATCTCATCTCAAGGAATTCAGGTAGACCCATCCAAAATACAAGTCATTAAGGATCTTCCCACTCCCAAAACTCAGACAGAGGTAAGAATATTTCTAGGACATGATGGATACTATAGAAGATTTATCAAAAACTTTTCCAAAATAGCTTCTCCCCTGTTTGTATTACTGATGAAAAATGATGAATTCAAATGGATTGATTCTTGCCAAGAAGCATTTAATACACTTAAACATCAGTTATCTACAACTCCTATCCTTAGAGGACCTGATTGGAAACTTTCCTTTCACATATCCTCCCATGCTTCAGATACTGCAATAGGAGCTGTTTTGGGATAGGAAGAAAATCATCTCCCTTATGCTATATATTTCATCAGCAAGAATATGAGCCCTGCTGAACTCAATTATACAGTCACCGAGAAGGAATTCTTAGCAGTTATCTATGAAATTAATAAATTTAGACATTACATTACTGGCTATTCTACTTTTGTCCATACTGTTCAATCAGCTATCAAGTACTTAATGAATAAACCCATCACAAATGCTAGAGTCACCAGATGGCTACTATTATTGCAAGAATTTGATATTACAATTGTAGATAGACCAGAAAAAGAGAATGTAGTTGCTGATTTCCTTTCTCAATTGACACCTGATGATGATACCCTAGTAGATGATTCCTTTCCTGATGAATATCTATTTGTAGTTTCTTCTCACTCACCTTGGTATGCAGATATTGCTAATTACTTGGTTGCAGGGAAGTTACCACCACACCTATCCTACCGAGAGAAAAAAAGTATCATTTATCAAA
>ML779121.1:1521104-1538759 GCA_009831015.1 Picea engelmannii | reverse complement strand
CATTGAATGCTCTTATGCTTTATTGAAGAAGTGATTTTAATCTTTGTTGAGCCATCATTGACTTCGTCAATAATAGCACTTAATCATTTGCTCATATATACATGATAAAGATAATCATTGATTTTATGAAGTACTAACCCACTACAAAGCACATTTTCTAGTCTTCTTTGTCTTGTCTCGCAAACAGGTGCAATCATCAGTGGAAGACTTCTTGATTATCCAATACTTGGGCAACAATCTGTGAAAGGGAACTTATTTGACTTGGTCCTTTACCTTTTAGCCCTTCATCAACCTAGATTGCCTTAGGGACATCTCCCTTGGACTTGCCCTCCTAAATATAAAGAGCTCCCCATCGAGGTGACAGTGGGTGGGGAAGCTCCTGTTACGCCGGTTTCAAACATTGACTCAAGCTATCCGACCTTTCCTATAAACCATGCGATAAGAGGGCCTACAGAACTACCTGGAGAAATACTACAGGATTCTCTCCCTATGAATTAGTCTATGGAAATAGTGTTTTCTTTCCCGTGGAATTTGAGATAAAAACCTTAAGGACTGCTTTAGCTGTCAACCTTGATTTAACCGATGCACATGCAACCAGGTTGCAACAACTTAATGAACTGGAGGAGAAAAGACTAGATTCCATTCAGAAAACAACCATAATTCAACATCAAAGATCAAAATGGCATGACAAAAATATCAAGAACAAGCAGTTCCAAAAAGGTAATTGGGCCCTACTGTATGATTCCCAGTTCAAAGAATTTCAAGGGAAACTGCGTACAAGATGAATTGGACCTTACGAAATAGACACAGTTTTCCCCAATGGAACAGTAAGGCTCCTCACAATTGATGACTCCAAAACTCCGTTACTTGTAAATGGTCATCGACTCTGTCTGTATCAGCGACCTATTTGTAAAGAAGATTTTAAGGCCACATGCATGGCAGACGCCCATTTCCTCTTCGTTGAGGGGGTTTCTACCCCTAATAGCAATTAATTCTTTTAAGTTAATTTTTTTTTTAGTATTATATTAGATTAGATTTTATTTACTAATAATCCCTGTCAAGAAATACCATGTTACAGTCCATTTTTGCAGATTCCCGATCGAAGCACAGGCCACTAGGAAAGGACGATCCTACTTCAAAGAGACAAGCTTTTCTCGATGCTGAAACACCACTGTTCAACACTATTGACTTTATTCCGATGCTGAAACACTACCGTTCAACACTATTGATTTTCCTGATGCTGGAACACCACTGTTCAACACTGTTGACTTTCTTCTGATGCTGAAACACCACCGTTCAACACTCTTGACTTTCCCAATGCTGAAACACCACTGTTCAACACTGTTGACTTTCTTCCGATGATGAAACACCACCGTTCAGCACTCTTAACTTTCCTCCGATGCCGAAACACCACTGTCAGCAATTCGTTCATTTCCTTCATTACTGAAACACCGCTACCACCAACCTCACACCCATCCCCCCATCACTGCTCAACAACCTTTTTCCACTTTTCCCCATTTCCTTACCATTCCTCATCGACCAAACAACATCGTCCAGCAAATGTTTCGCCTTTTCTTTTTCGTTGCTGAAACACCATTGCCAGCAACCTTTCATCATTTTTCCCGATGCTGAAACACCATTGTTCAACACTTTTTGTTCTTCCTACTGCCGAAACACTACAGTCTGAAAATTCGTCACTTTCTTCATCGATGAAACAACACCGTTCAACAATTGTTTCGTCCCATTTTTCTGGTTGTTGAAAAGCCATTGTTCAATAGTTCTTCACAGTTTCACATCACCGAAACAACACTGTCCAACAATTGTTTCGTTCTTTTTTGTTGCTGAAACACCAGTCTTTCAACATCATCTGTTAGCAAGCTTTTACGCCCTCATACTATAGTTCGTCCATCCAGTCAGCAAACCCTCGACACAATTCATCTATTAGAGCAGAAGGCTCTGCCATGACCACTGCAGGACTACCATGAACATGCATGCTATTTTGTTTGCAGAACGAATCAAAAGGTAAGGCGAGGTATGTAAATTTTATGTAATTCAGTTAGGCTATAGTTAATGGGAAGATTCTATATCATTATGACCACTCAAGTGCAATCATTACTAGCCGCACTTGAAGGGAGGGGAGGACGCATCAAATCTCCGATACCATCATTTCACACAAATTCACCGCCGCCACCCCTATTTCACCACCCTTTCGCACATTTGACCGCCATTTTGCATAACGCCGCTCGGAAAACTCACTCTGCACAGAAGCTGATACTCAAACTCTTTGACGCTGTATCTTACCGAGCTGGTAGCTATGGGAGGCTCTGTCATACGAAACAAACCCGCCACCATAGCGCTGTTAGAACATTATCCAACAGCTTATCAAATCTTTCAGCAGGCAGGATGGCTCAGTTACTTTCAGAGACTCCAGTGGTATAATGAACAACAGGTCCTGCAATTCGCCCTAAACCTTCAGGAAGACCATTCTGTCGTCCAAGGGGTCCAAATTTCAGTAACAGAGGAAGATATAGCACATGTCTCAGGCCTCCCTATCGACGACACTCGCATGTTCAACCGTAAACATATCATTTGGAATGCTCAGCAAAACTTCTTCCTTCCATAAGAATGAATTGAATTTAAAGGCAGGGGTGTTCAACTCAACTCATTGCCACCCCCATGGCCGAAAGTTGCAAGATTCATCAACCATTACCTAACCTGCAAGGGCCGATATCAGGTAGTTTATCAGCACGACTTCCTTCTGTTATCTCATTTAAGGCATAATCAACGGGTCAATATTCCTTATTATTTGCTGGGATGTTTGAAAAACATGGCGCATTATTGCAGAAAGGCTAAAGATCCCACCCTTTCACTCACCCATCACTGTCTTGTCCAATTTCTCATCCAAAGGGGTTTTTCTCAACAAAACCCTCCACTAAATAATCCACCCATAAACCCCCAAGCAGCTGCCGAAATTCCTGAAAACCTCCAGGAGCAGCAACCGCAAAATCCCCCAGACCCTCCAGAAGTACCCAATAGCCCGCCCACAGACCCAACTAGTCCAATCAATTCCCCTACCATACCAAGCCTGCCTCATACCTTACCAGAATCATCCACTCCCGCCCTTCATATTCTTAGTGATGACTTTGAGCCAGATAATTCCGCCTGCCCCATGATTGAGGAAAAACCCCCATGTAAACGAAAACAAATAAATCCCTTCTTTCCGCCCTTCTTACGGAAAAAGCGAACAAGGGCCTCCATAAGGCCACCCATTATTTCCACTACCCTACACCCCCAACCCATTCGAATGATACCCTGCACACCTCCACTCTCCCATATCCCGGGATCTTTGCCTATTCCACCCATGGGCACTGAAACACAAGAACCAGATGCCCAGGGTGTTGCGACATCATCCGTCTCAAATAAATTAGCTGACACACAAGAACCAGCTATGAATGAAACACAAGAACCAGCTGCTGACATTGAAATGGACATACATGAATCAGAGGTCCAGGGTGCTGCAATACTACTCTCCTCAAATAAAGTAGCTGAAACACAAGAACCAACTACCTATTCAGTGACTGAAACATAAGAACCAGCTACGGCCGAAACACAAGAACCAACTGCTGACATTGAAATGGAGATACAAGAATCAGAGGTCCAGGGCGCTACAACATTACTTTCCTTACATCAAGAAGCTGAAACACATGTTTCAACTACCATTCCTGCAGCTGCTCCACAACAACCAGAACCAACAATGGCCTCTGTATTGCAGGAAAACGAGTTTTTAAAGTCTGAACTGGAAGCATACACGGAAGAATTAACCAGGGCAAAAGAAGCATATGAAAAGGAACTAAATTTGTACACCTTGCCTCGTACAACAACCTTGTCAGAAGAGACTACAGAGAGCATGTGTAAAGAATATATGTGTTGCCAATGTGGGGATATTTACTATCAGGTGGGCTATAAGGTAATTCAAGTCCCAGTGACAGGAGCACCCCCTACTCCTTCACCTTTTGTAATCAAGGAAGAACCTGCTAAAACACAAGAACCAGCAGGTCCTCCCAAGCTCAAGACTTAGCCCTGCATTGCAACAAAAGAAGCCCCTATCTTTGTCAAAAAAGTTGTACAGACAATGCCTATAGAGGAATTTACACCTCCCAGTCAGATCAATCTGCCCACTTTTATGGAACAATCTACTCAGACCTTATCTCATCCCACTGTTAGCAACGCTAAAACACAGACGCAGCTATGGGATGAGCAGGCAGCAATACAAAAATGGAAGAAAGAGTATGCTGAAACACAGTCCAAAAGCCTGCAAGTGCACAAACAAATATGGATAAATCATACTTACTCAAATTGGGAAGCGCTAGAGCAGACACGCAAGGAAGCTCGTGACCTTAAGAAGAAGAACAAAGAATTCAAAGGCAGATTGGCCCTGGTATTTGATTTGGTACAAAAGCTATTGGCCACAAGGAAGCCATCTTGCAACTACTCCTTATTTCTTATGGAGCGACTCACATGGTTTCAAATCAAATCAATTATAGAAGGTAAACCCTATGCAGTACTACACCCAACAGATTTTGTCAAAACTTTTGCAGCAGCCTCCACTAGGGATCAACACCTCCTTTGTGAGGCATACTTTCATAACGAGGCCATTCCTGAGAACAGGCTGCTGAACCTCAATCCCCTTGTCGGGGACATCCAAATTCGAGCATTTACCTCCTTTCTCCACAATCAGATTTTGTGGCAAGATGACTTTTTGACTGCCAAACATAATGAAGATAATCACCTCCTCTGGATAAGATCATAACCACAGAGGGAAACCACCTTTGTCACAAAATATTATGAGTTCTTAAAGAAACCAGGTATGACTGAACATGTTCAACAACTACAATCAATAGTGCTCCAGGATTGTCAGCACATCATTAGATCCATAGAGATTCCTGGCCTCCAGGCAAACAACCTGTTTTGGAAGCAATCCACTGAAAAGAGACAAGAACACAATCCTTTTTGCCCCACCAACCTTGAGGTAGCACTTTCCATAATACCTAACTACATCCAGTGTGTTCAACAATGTGCTGAAAATTGGATAGGGTACCGGTTTTATTTTCCTATCCTCTTGTTGCCAATAGAAAGGTATCAAATCAGTTATAAGCTACCTAATAAGACAGAAACAATAGCATGGCAAAGATTACAGCAGGTCCAAGGGTTCAGAATGCCAACGGATAGTACCTCCCAGATCTACTGCTTGAGTAATTTACACGATCAGAGTCGGTATCCAGACTCTGATTCAGAGTGACATTGCCTGAGGACATGCAACACCTTGAGTTGGGGGGGATGTTGGGACCACACAATGTACCTTTTTTCCTATACTTTTTGCCACTATTACACTCTTGATCACCCACATTTAAACTCATACTATCACTTTATCTGATCATTCCAAAGGTATACAATGTCCTTTCTCATTACTATACATTTAATCTATTTTGCATAATATTTTACATCACTCTCGTACTTAACCATTGATTAGAAATGTATAAGTGCTGAAACAGTTCAAACTGCAGATTAGCATTTGAGGCCTGATGCTGAAACACAGAGCTGTTACACAGTCCAAAGTTGCAAATGCTGAAACACATAGATGTTACACAGTCCAGAGTCGCAGATGCCGAAACACAGAGCTGTTACACAGTACAGAGTCGCAGATGCTGAAACATAGAGGAAGCCGTTACACAACCCAGGATCGACGATGCTGAAACACAAAGGAAGCCGTTACACAGTCAGCGGTCAACAACAACTCTACAACAACTCCACGTGAGCCAAGCACCAACCATCGCTCCTACATGGGAATGCTGAAACAGTCAAGAGCGCAAATCCCGTGGCTGAAACAACCCACGATTTGCGATGCTGAAACAACATCAACAACAACGAGAAGGAACTGTTACTCCAGCCGTAACGAAAACACCTCATTCAGCACTTGTAATAACATTCTGTTGCGCGAGACTAGGACATCCTATTCTGGTTTAGAAAGTCGATCTGACTAAGAATAGGACTGAGATATACATTGTAATTTTTGATCAATTATATTGAATGGGTTCCCTCTTTAAGTAAGAGGAAATCATTATTCGAGGGAGCTAAGTTTTTATATTGAGAAAGCTTCAGAGAGAGGGACGTACTTCATTTTCAAATTGTAATATGATACATTGATAGATAAATAGAAAACTGTTTTGAGCATCCTTCTCTAGCCTTTTCATCTCTAGGAAATCTTGTGAGAAGGGAGGGCCCACCTTCTTCACAAGATTCACCCGTTAGTTTTAGAGTGTGTTAGTGTAATTTTTGTTTATGCCTTGATTAACTTTTGTCTGCTGAAACACTACTTTTAATGAATTCTTCTTTGCTGAAACACTAATGAACTCTGTCTTGTTAAGAGCTTTAGTTTATTGAATGTTACATTATTTTCACGAAGTTCGTAATCCTTTTTATTAGCAATCTTGTGCGATGATTTTATGAGGTGTGCTAGCCAGAGACTGGGTTAAGGGTTCCTGCTTAGAAAGGAAGGGATCATAAGGTCCTGTTCTCTGTAGATTTCAATCATTTCTGCAAGTGTGCTAGCCAGAGACTGGGTTAAGGGTTCCTGCTTAGAAAGGAAGGGATCAAAAGGTCCTGTTCTCGGTAGATTTCAATCATTTCTGCAAGTGTGATAGCCAGAGACTGGGTTAAGGGTTCCTGCTTAGAAAGGAAGAGATCAGAAGGTCTTGTTCTCTGTAGATTTCTATTATTTCTGCAAGTGTGGTAGCCAGAGATAGGGCTAAGGGTTCCTGCTTAGAAAGGAAGGGATCAGAAGGCCCTGTTCTCTGTGGATTTCAGTTATTTTTCACAAGTGTGCTAATCAGAAATAGGGCTAAGGGTTCCTGCTTAGAAAGGAAGGAATTAGATGGCCCTGTTCTCTGCTAGATAGAGTTAGCCTTCTCTGCATTACTGTTTCCATGAAAGTGTGTTAATCAGAATTAAGGTGCTGAAGTTTCTTCTTGGGAGTAAGGGTCCTGTTCTCTAGTTACAGAATAGTTGTTCTTTCCTGTTGCAATTGTTATTTTAATGTAATCCAGGATTCTTTAGATCAATATTTAAAGATCTGCAATAGGTAGGTTTCTTTCCTGTAATTCAAGTCAAAACTTCAGTTCATTCAAGGCAAGTGTGATTAATATAGTTTCCTTTACTACAACTCTAAGTTGCTTTTGGAATTGAGCATATATAGTGCGTGGTTATCTTTGAAATAAACAGACTTCCCTGGGTTGACAATTTATGTAGCACTTGATTGTTTGAGTTAATTAAGCAATTATAGTGACCAACACCAACCAGGGTTCAAACTCGGTCACGAGGACGACTGGAAGAAGGTGAACAACAACCATCGGAGGTCGTCGATATCGAGGGAATCCCATCCCCAGAGATGATACCGGTGAATACTACTCTGATTCTGGAAGAGATTCAACAACCAGAAGTAGAGGCCATGAAATTCGATATGCCAACAATGGCACAGGAGCCTTAGAGCCAAGAAGCAGAAACCCAAAAGGAGGTGCAACCAGAGCACACCGAAGAATCTCAAAAAGTTAATGGCACGATGCGGAATCCAACAGCAGAAGTGGAGCCAGATGAGTCTGAAATGACCATCTCAGAACACCCAGTAGGGGAGACAACTGAAGATGTCTTGGCTTGGGTGGAATGGATTACGAAGGAGAAACCATAAGTTGCTGGAAGTTTGAGCCAACCACCGCAACAGAAAGATAAGATACAGATACCAAGTTCACCTCGCAAGAAACCTGCAGTAGAAATTGTTTTACCACGCATACCAACTGGAGTACAGACAGGACCAGAGCTATTGGGCCATGTTGGGAAGCTCAAATATTCAGACTATGATGTAGTAGACGAAGCCAAGTTCCTGAAACTTGCAAAGAGGGTATTTATACAGACTACGAGCATGAATCCATTCGGACAATCGATTTTTCAGCCGTATCAGTGGGCAACTGGGCTGGAGAAAACGATAATTTTAGGTCTATTGGACCTACCACATTTTGGTAGAGGTTAGAATGCAGAAACATGCATCAAACAACTATTAACAATCACACATAGAGGGGACATATGGATGGACAAACCCATCCCCATAACTGTTGAGATTATTGTGCAAATAATTGGGTTACCAATTCGGGGTATGGATCCCGCGTTGTTTTTGGATGACAAAACCAAGGAGAAAGCACTGGCAGAAGAAATGAAGAAGAAGTATGGCACCGCCAGAGGGACAAGAGGCATCATCATCATATGAATCAACAACGCAACCACACAACTTGGCGCAAAAATCTTAGCCTGCAAGTTGCTAAGAAAATGCCGCAGAGAGGAAGTACCAGTTGGAGTCATTGCAGTTGCAGCCCAGTGTGCAGAAGGCACCTCAATGAGATGGGTGCCATACTTATTGAACTTATTCCTAGAGGACTGCAAGGATGCATAGGACCTAGGCATAGAGTTCCACTACTCATGGCTGATTACCTTAATAGCCTTCATGGGATGGCGAGAACTAGGGTATGTAGTTTTTTGTACTAGACTAAAGCCTGCTGGAGCGAGGTATCTATTGCTGAAAGTAGGGTTGAATGCTAGGTATAAGAGGGAGAATGGGATCATATTTGAAGCATACCTACATGAACTACAGGAAGCCATCAACCGAATGTGGAGAATAACACCATAAGCTGTCACGCGATATGCAGACAACGTGGACTTCTAGGCCACATGACAAACAATGTGAATACAGGAAAGGCAGGATTTGGCTAAACAGTGGCTATAGATGTGCTATTTCATCATAGAGGGTGATATCGATATGGTCATCAACGAATGGTCTGACGAATGGAGGATCCCATCCATTAACTAGGAAGTGCCAAAAATAATAGCAGAGGAAGAGGAGGAACAAGGAGCAACATAGACTCCGGAAATCCAAGTGCCCAAGAGACCAAGAAAGGGCCAAGGAAAGCCAACACAGACAGATGAAGAGCCAAAGAAGACAGGAAATCGGAAGGGGAAGAAGGGGAATACACAACCGACCAAGGAACAATAGAAATAGGATGAGGGAGCACATGAGACCTCCTCAAATCCAAACACACAAGAACCAGGGGGAAATAAGAGACCAGCCACACAGGCAGGAGGCACACGCAAGAAGTCAAAGGCACAATGAGCACCACTAGAATATATGATTACAGAGGACGATGGGGAAATGATCGCCAGAATGGTCCAGGATTTTCTAGCTGAGGACTTCGACCATGTTGCACACCACAGGGACAAGATTCAATAGGAGCTGGTAGACATACAATATCTCCTCAAACAAATCGGGGAAGGGCATAAAGCAAGCAACAAGCAAATCCGACCATCAACACCGCATACATAAGGAAGGGTGCAAGAGGAAGAACGACAGCTAGTCCAGGGGATACTGTAGCCACACGTAACATTCCATATCAACCCTAGCATGTTGCGCATGGAAAAAATTATGGGGCAGACACTTTTGAAATACTTAAGCCAAATCCAACTTTTGTTGACAAGGATACCATTAGGGGCATTACATAGGTTGCAGGTAAGTGTCAACCACGAGGTAAAATCTCGTGCACATAGAGACTTTACCAAATATAGGCAGGCAAAAAAGAAGCAGGACATGCTAGAAATAGTATATGAGAAGGCTAAATCTGAGACCAAGGAGGAAAGGGAGTGTCGAAACAGGTTGGAGCAGAAAGTGGCAGGAACTTATGAGAAGATTCCACAGGCCACACAAAGTTAGGAAATCACAACAGCAGAAAATATTGATCGGATTGTGCAGGAAATTGAACAATATAAAAAAGGAGATCGATAATCTCTGAGAATATGTCACACCAACCACTCCACCAACAATCAAGGAGAAAAGGAAACATGAAGCAACGACACAACTGCAGGAGATAGAGCAGCATGTTAGCACAACAATTGACTTGTTCGATAAAGCAGTGCAACTTTGGACAAGGTTGGAGGAGGATCCATAGGTCCAATGGTGAGACAAGGAAGAGGAAAGGATCAATGTAGTGATCCAAGAGCTCAAACAAAAGAAAAATACCATACCAATCCCATAACATATCAAAGGGACGTAAGAGATTAATAAATTGCAGGTAGAGCTAATCTCTGCGCAAACCCAGAAATAGGAGCGTTAGGCTCAAATGGAGCCATTACAGGAGAAGGTAGTAGAAGTACTGGCACATGCAGAGGAAGCTAAGACATAGATAGCACAAACCCAGGCATAATGTGCAGGATTGATCAGCGATGAAGTGGCAGTTCAGATAGTGGACATAATCAAGGAGAAGTCTGCACAGGCGCAAACATAGGCAACAACACTCAAGGAAAAGTTCCAGGCGATCACCAAGGAGATCGAGGAAGATAAAAAGGATTAGGTGGCTCAGGATGAGACACATGTCAGTGTTGGGGGGCCTGTTGGTAGCAGGACAAAGTAGAAATAAGGATGATCGCCGGGAAAGAAAGCATGCAAAAAGTAAAGTAACAGCTAGAAGGAAACACAACACGCGCGTATGCAAGGAAACATGCACAAGGAAAGCAACAACTGGAAGGAGGAACAACATGCGTGCATGGGAGGAATACCTAACATCGGTAGTGTTAGGGTTTTAGTAATATATTTTAAATGGCTGAAGAGACGAAAATGTATAAATACAGATACGTAGGTATCATAAGGGCTCCCTTTTTCTTAGTATGCATTATTATTACATCATAGATATGTACGAGTGGATGTGAATTGTAATGTTGTTATGTACTATTTTGTAAGTTGTTGAGGTAGAGGAGAGGAGGGAAGGTAGATCTTGAGGATTAGGTCGCAGGCTGAGGAGCCTGGTGCGATCTAGTTCGCCTCATATAGATCTTACCCATCTGAGGAGAATTGTAAGCGCGCGACGTTGGATACACAAAACTACCATAATAAAAGAGCCAAGAGCCAAATCTTTGTGGACGTAGCCTAGGAGGGGGTGAACCATGGTAATATTTGTGTAATGTGATGGATGCATGCATGTCTTTATCTTATTTCAATAGTTAATTGTTGTTCTTAATGAATGAATGAGTTATTACATTACTAGGAAATATAGTTATGTTGTTAAGGGAAGAAATTGTTGAAGGTAATGTGTAGTCGCGAATAAAGTATATTTCAATCACAAGTTATAATAAATGGTTCATAATACAAATCCCATATCTTGTGCTCAATCCTAGGCTGTAAATGCAGGAGTCTTACAACCACCCATTAAATCTATCTAGGGTGAGACTGCGCGATGCATTTTGTGTGCTGCATTGCCTTCTGGTTTACCAAAAGGGCCGATAGTTTTAGAGGCTTTTGTTGGAAACCCGAAAGACATGAACCCTAGGTCAATAACTCAAATGGTAGAGAAGGAAGAAAAAAAACCAATAGAAAGCATCTCTATGGACTTCATCACACGGTTTCCCAAAGCATAGGGTAAAGATTGTATTTTTGTACAGTTATGACCCACTCTCCTTTGTAGATATTGTTTTTGGTGATAGTAGGAATCCTATGGTTCAGGATTGGATCCAACAGAGTTAGGCCATACTCAGAGAAATGAAGGATCATTTGCAGAGGGCACATAATCAACAAAAGGTTCAGGCAGACATGCACATAGTAGAATGCACTTTTGAGGTTGGTGATTTGGTTTACTTGAGGCTCCAACCACACAAACATGCATCCATCAAAATAAGTGGAGAAGAAAATATCCAACCCCAATTCTTTGGACCCTACAGGGTTAACATGAAGGTAGGGGTCATAGCTTATGAGCTTGATCTTCCACAGGGCATCCAAATACGCAACGTTTTCCATGTGTCATGCTTGAAGAGAGCCATCGACCAACACATCACTCCCATTGAGGTACTGCCACCCCTAGATGAAGAAGGGAAATTGATACTGATACCAGAGGAGATAATGGAGGTTCAAGAAAAGAATCTAAGGAGGATGAGCATCTAGTAATACTTAGTCAAATGGAAGGACTTACCTATTGAGGATTCCACTTTGGAGAGTGAATAGGTGTTACAAGAGACAGGTTTAGAATTTCTTGTGGGCAAGCAATTTCTAGCAGGGGAGACTATAATGTCCCCCACCTCTTGATGAAGAGGGTTGGAGAGACTCAGTAGTCTATTCATCCCCACTAGACTATAGTCTCATGCACTATGGGGAGGAGTCAACTAAACTCAATGTTATAATATTAAGTTGACCTGGAAAAGGAAAAGTAACTCAATGAAGGAATAGAACATGTGAGAGTGAGTTAGGATTTAACCCTAGAGGTTAACTAACTCAACTGAGAAACAAATTGGAGGTATAAAGGAAAGGCAAGGGCGCACCTCTCATTCACCCTTTGATGATTATTTCATTTTTCTTTTGGGCTCTAGAGCACAATAATTTTGAGGGTTTTGAGAATACAAACCCAAGAGGACAACTCGGTGGTGAAATATCCCACCTCTCTTGTTCCAAGCTTGGTCTCGGGGATGCAATACTCCACCCACACCATTCTACTTCAATTACAGGTACTATATTCTATTTAGGGCAACAACAAGGTGTAACTTGGAGGGTTTCCAACAAAGGGGACACACCATTGATTGAAGGAGGATTCAATCTAGGAGCTTGAGAAGGATTTTGGATATTTGGGAACTTGGGTTTTCTATGCAGGGACTTGATCATCATCTCTAGTGATTTTTGAAAGAGTTATACTAGCCATTTGATTTCCTAGAGCATTGTCAAGATTTGGAAAGAAGGAGGGCGCTATTGGGAAATGGATCTACTTAGTTTGGAGGGGTAAAACTTCAGATCTCATCTTGACACTTCACCAGGAGGTTCACCTTGGCCGGATCTATTATTTTGGAGAGTTTCATAGTGATTGGAGGTCTCCTTCAACAGGGCCAAATTATTGGGTCTTGGCAATATTCAGGAGGGCACAATTTTACTTGAGGATTCAGTATTTGGAGGAGCATATCTTAACATTTTGGCTTGAGACTTCATGAGGGGGTTCTAATTGCCTCAATCTATAATTCTGCATATTTTTGTGCCATTTAGGGGCTTCCAACAGCTAGGCTGAAATATTGGACCTTCACAACCATTCAAGAGGATGTATCTTCAGCCAGGAGGGTTTGGACTTGACCCTGGTACATCTTGCATTGGTCATCATCTTTTGTTCAGCCTTTGGAGGCTTGTATATTCTTATATTGAGCATTTTGTAATAACTCATATCCCAGCTAGAGGATCTATCTGATGTTATTCCAGATCTGTAGTCTCATTGTATCAAGTTTTCTCATATTATCCAAATAAAGGTAAGATCTATGTTGTTTGGTTCCATATCTGGTGTTTCTTGTTATATATTGTATTTCCATATGTTGCATATTTAGATCTATGTTCACATGCTTGATAACTAAATCTACAAACCCTAAAACAAAACTCCAAGAGAAAAACTGCAAACAAACATACACACAATAGTTAACAGTGAGCAATTAGTGTTCCCAACGGAAAAATTGGCTTGGGAACATTACACTTTTTCTTGTTGTTATTTTTGGAGAAATACTTTCTATAGGATAAGAGACCAGAGCCATCCCCAACTCGTCCAAAGTGTCATCCCAACCATTTAGGTTTGTTGGGTCGAGACTAGACGCTATAAATCCAATGCTATGGGGTAGGTTTTCAGTAGATAGGGGTTGGGGAAAATCTAGACTAGGGTAGAGATAGAAGAGAAGGATGTCTTGATTCAGGCCCGAGCTAGATTCAATGTCAATTCCCATAGGGGAACTGTCAAAGAGGGAACATGGAATAGAGGTGTAACGCCCTGTTTCCCCCAGCTTGTAAATATAACTGGACTGGCCAAGAACTATGGCGAACTCATAAATGTGAATATGTGATGTAAATGGACCTTGAGGAAAAGGTCAATGAATGTGAATAACATTTTGAATTTATTGCAGGACTACTGAGGGGGGAGGTGCAGAAAAATATACCCCGATGGAGGTCGAAGGCACCTGGAAAGGTGGTGTTAACTTCCACCGAGAATTAACACCGTATTTGGACTCCACTGGCCCGGAGAACCAAAAGCGGCTCGCTGGCCCTGAATTTAATGCCTTGAAAGCTGGAAGGTTGATGGATTAGTGAGGGATGGGGAGGTGAACCGCCTATCTATAGAGCCGTCAGGCCTGATCAGTGCGAGGGTAATCGCGCCACACACAACCTCACAAGAGGATAAGGCGTGGGGAGGAATCGATTGGAAGGGGGCAGACACGAGGGAAACTCTGGAATTACGCAGAGTGAGTGATAGAAGAGAGGAAGGATTGCAACCTTCGCTCTTGGTCATTGGTAGATAGAGAGACGCAGTCTCACAACATCGTGGTCTCAGGTCGGGGGTGGCTAGTGGCAAATTCGCAGGGAGTCGCTACGCCTACGATTGGGTGGAAACAAGCACCCCTCTTAGCAGTTGCACTCACTTCTGGTGTTATTCCTGATAAGTGTTTTACATATTGCATCTCGAAATTCATATACTGATATATATGCTCATAGAACTATGAAATTGTGAACGATTATAGTATAAGAATGTCCGTGCAGTGTTTTGATAAGAAATAATAGATATATGCTATAACAGAAAAACCATGCATGGCTTATGTTGATAAATGAATTTAATTATGCATGAGTTGAACCAAGTCAGACTTCCAGTCCATCCTCGGGAGTTTGTTTCCCCTTGTCTGTCACCCAGGATGCCTCAGTATAGATCTCTTCACAGAGATTCCATCCTTGGAAAGGTTTACCAAGAACCTGGAAAAAGGACTTGAATGAGCAAGTCTTAACAACCCTGTACAAGGAGGAATGACCCTCTTAAAATCCCGAAGTAGCAGCGTAGGGATAAGAATCAATCGATGGACAAGATCCCGTCGAAATATTCTTGGGTCATTCACGACCGTTATATTGATGAAAGAAACAAGGGCACTACATACCCTGCCCCTTTTCCTCTACCTTCGTGAATAGAGAGGAAATCGGGACTGTAGATCCCCAAGGTCTGTGGGAATATCTGGACCGTTGGTTTCTTTTCCTTTCCAGAGAGAAGTAAGAGAGTACACAGCATGGGATTGATATGAGTCGTTAGATCTTAGCTAGAAAAACTCGACAGTCGTCGGATCCGTTAAGAGATGCATGAGGGTTAAGCCCTCGTAAACGGGAGGTGGAAAGTCCTGACGAGAGGCGTGGCCATCGGGATATCGACATTCGTGAAATCGGGAGTCACAATGACATGAGATCGGGAATTTTCATAGTGAAAATCTTGGACTCAATCTGAGACGTCCATCATAGGAGGACACGTGGGCAAGATCGGGAGCCCATCGGTATTTCGGAGATCGAAGGGACATGACACCAGAGTATTCTAGCAGCAGAAACTCCTAAATCGTGAGAAGTGATCAGGACCGTCCATCTTAAGAGGACGCATGGAAGCAATCAGAGCTTTCGGGAAAAGTCTCGAAAGGAAAATCATCCATCAGGAAATCAGGAGTCCCGTGGACAAGAAGTCCATACACTTCGAAATTGCGAAGTCTGGAATCCAGACAAAGTGAAAAGCGTCCACTGTAGGGCCAACTGTCATCATATCAGCATATCGGGATTCAACGGATCACGAATCCTGGGGATGAGTACATTTCGGCAGTGGAAAGTCCAAAAACCCGACAGGAGATAAGGCTGTGGTCTTGTGAGATAGTGGTCACATGGGCCAGGAGTTCAACCAGGAGGCCTAACACGTAAGGGATCATATCGGTAAATTGGCTCATCAAAAATCGGGGATTCAAGAGATAGGGAACTCTTGACATTGGGGATCCCGAAACCCCAAAAACCGAAAGGGTATGCATTTCCCGTTGTGGAAAGAGTAGCGGTCGTATGTAAAGGCCATGACCGTCGATCTTGGTGGAGGGTCATCTCCGTCCAACGAAGGGACACGTGGCTTCCGGTCGACGTTACGTAGTTGCAGCATATGGGGATTCAAAAAGGCAAGAAGCCTTGCCTTCATGAGTCACGAAATCCCGATACTCGAAATCCCATGGACCGTTGGATCAGGGGAAGCTTACGGCCGTCGATCTTCCTTTGGAGGGAAACTTTGGTGACCTCGGAAGTTTTAGGGATTTGAATGGGGAAATGTAGAAGTCGAGTATCGTGATTCCTCAAATAGTGAAAATCCAACAAGATCTTGGCTGGCTCAAGTGCGTGGACACCGCATAGGGTCATGTAGACAGGACCCCAAGAGAGAAACTTGCCCCTCGCTAGCCCCGTCATGGTTCGACGCTTCGCTGTTCCAAGCTTCAGGGTTTTGCAGAGTTGAGAAACTCAACGTTCCAGTAGCACTAAGTCGCGAAGTGAGAAAAGACATCGTGATGATTCGGCCCGTAGTCGTGAACTACAACCATATGGAGGTGAAAAAAGAAAGAGCTAGCCTGTGCTAAGCCCCATAGGAATTCGGGGATTCTAATTATTGAGAAATCAACGAAAAAGTTTGATTTTCGTAGTGGGTATGTGACAAAGTGGTATCAGAGCATGGTTACAACACTTGGCCTGACTGGGCTCATGCACGAGTCACGCATAAGCTCCGTTCGAAGTACTCCTACGAGGAGTAACCCCCTGACGTAACTCTCTTGCCCAGGATTGAAAAAAAAAAAAACTCGGAGATGAGAACCCGACTGTGTATGCATGTGAAAGAGTTATGAATTATGCAAATTATAAAAATGTATTTAACTCTTGACTAATAACTAGCGTTTGTCTTTTCAGTCAAGTGGACGATCAACTGCGGGAATCTACAGACACAGAGTATGGTTACTCACCAAGAGGTGGGAGAAGGCTCCCACAACAAAGACGAAGAGTCTGACGAAATAAGAGCAATAGGAACCCCTCCAGACCTAGCCAAGACTGTGAGGAGTCTCATGGCTGAATTGCAAAGCTGCAAGGCCGATAATGAAAGGATGATGAAAGAATAAGAAAAACAAATCGAAATTAATGCAGTTCTACTGCAGATATTATCCGACCTACAACGACAAATGCAGCATGAACCTGAGATGCAGAATCATGGTCGTGTCAGTGGCCATACTGAGAGAAGCACATCAAGAAAGGTCCACCCCAGAGGTAAAGGACCAGTGCCAGACAATTCCACTGAGAAGGAAGCTGGTGATTCAGAAGGCTCTTCCAGCAGTAGGACCAGTCCCTATTCTCGAAGAAAACAAAAGAAGAAAAAGACTTCCAAGAGTCATAAATTTGAGGAATTTAGAAAGGCCAAACCTCCCTCCTTCGACGATGAGATAAAGAAGGGAGAGGAAGCCGAGGCCTGGCTGCTTGGACTGAAGAAATATTTTAGAGTCCATGATTTTTCAGAGAATTTGAAGGCCCGAGTGGCCACTTTCAATCTGAATGGAAAGGCTTCCATCTGGTGGGAAGACCTTAAGAATATGAAAGGGGTCTGCGAGAAGGACCTGTCTTGGAAACAGTTTGAGAAGTACTTCCGGAAGAAGTATTTGTCGGAAAGATATTTCGACGAGAAGGCTAAAGAGTTTTATGAACTCAAACTGGGACAACTTACTATGGAGGAATATGTCAACAAATTCCTCGAC
>ML779121.1:1497896-1517503 GCA_009831015.1 Picea engelmannii | reverse complement strand
AAATGGGAAACCATCTCCATGGATTTTATCACTGGATTGCCAACTTCAACCAAACAGAATGACACCATTATGGTAGTGGTGGATAAACTGAGCAAGTCTGCTCATTTCATCCCCATCAAATCAACCTGCAAGGCAATAGATATTGCCCAGATATTCATGAAAGAGGTATTCCGACTGCACGGTATGCCGAGGGAGATAATATCTGACAGAGACACAAAATTTACTTCCAATTTTTGGAAGTCACTGATGGCGGGATTAGAGACTAAATTGTTGTTTAGCACTGCCTATCACCCTCAAACCGACGGACAGACAGAAAAAGTAAATAAAATATTAGAAGATATGTTAAGGATGCATGTAATGCATCGACCCAGGAAATGGGAAGACTACCTGCCATTGGTAGAATTCGCCTACAACAACGACTACCAAGCATCCTTAAATATGAGTCCCTTCGAGGTCCTCTATGGTAGGCCGTGTAATACTCCAGTCAGCTGGAGTAACCCTGTAAACAGGATTTATATTGGACCCGATATGTTGAAAGAAATGGAACAACAAGTGACTTAGATAAAACAAAATCGGAAGGTCGCTCAGAACCGACAGAAAAGTTATGTTGATCAAAAGAGAACTCCAAGAGAGTTCAAAATGGGAGACCATGTATATCTCATAATTAAACCCAGAAGGAGTTCCCTGAAAATGGGAGCTTGTGCCAAGTTGTCACCCTGGTATTGTGGACCCTTTGAGGTTCTGGATAGAGTGGGACCTGTAGCCTATCGGCTAGCACTTCCTCCCACAATAAAAGCAAATAATGTTTTCCATGTTTCATTATTGAAGAAATATGTACATGATGCTAATCATATAATTGACTGGTCTGTGATCCAGGTGGAACTGGAGGGAGAATTTCTACCAGAACCCCAATGCATATTGGACAGAAAGGAAACCCCGCTCTGGAACCGAACCATTGCACAGGTCAAGGTGTAGTGGAAGCATTTTGGCCCAGATGAGGCTACATGGGAAATGGAGGATGCCATGAGACATGCATATCTGATTTTGTTTACTTCTGTACATACCATTCATGTTAGTAGATAAGAACATCGAGGACGATGTTCCCTTTTAAGGGGGAGGGAATTGTAACACCCTGTTTCCCCCAGCTTGTAAATATAGCTGGACTGGCCAAGAACTATGGCGAACTCATAAATGTGAATATGTGATGTAAATGGACCTTGAGGAAAAGGTCAATGAATGTGAATAACATTTTGAATTTATTACAGGACTGTTGAGGGGGGATGTGCAGAAAAAGAGACCACGATGGCGGTGGAAGGCACCTGGAAAGGTGGAGTTAACTTCCACCGAGAATTAACACCATATTTGGACTCCACTGGCCCGGAGAACCAAAAGCGACTCGCTGGCCCTGAATTTAATGCCTTGCAGGCTGGTAGGTTGATGGCTTAATGAGGGATGGGGAGGTGAACCGCCTATCCATAGAGCCGTTAGGCCTGATCAACGTGAGGGTAATCGCGCCACACATCGCAAGAGGATAAGGCATGGGGAGGAAGCGATTGGAAGGGGGCAGACGCAAGGGGAACTCTGGCATTACACAGAGTGAGTGATAGCAGAGAGGAAGGATTGCAACCTTCGCTCCTAGTCACTGACAGACAGAGAGACGCAGTCTCACAACATCGTGGTCTCAGCTCGGGGGTGGCTAGTGGTAAATCCGCGGGGAGTCGCTACGCCTACGGTTGGGTGGAAACGAGCACCCCTCTCAGTAGTTGCACTCACTTCTGGTGTTATTCCTGATAAGTGTTTTACATATTGCATCTTGAAATTCATATACTGACATATATGCTCATAGAAATGTGAAATTGTGAACGATTACAGTATAAGAATGTCTGTGGAATGTTTTGATAAGAAATAATAGATATATGCTATAACAAAAAGACCACGCATGGCTTATGTTGATAAATGAATTTAATTATGCATGAGTTGAACCAAGTCAGACTTCTAGTCCGTCCTTGGGAATTTGTTTCCCCTTGTCTGTCGCCCGGGATGCCCCGGTATAGATCTCTTCACAGAGATTCCCTCCTTGGAAAGGTTTACCAAGAACCTAGAAAAAGGACTTGAATAAGAAAGTCTTAACAACCCTGTACAAGGAGGAATGACCCTCTTAAAATCCCGAAGTAGCAGCATAGGGATAAACATCAATCGACGGATGAGATCGCATCGAAAGATTCCCAAGTCATTCACAACCGTTAGATTGACGAAAGAAACAAGGGCGCTACATACCCTGCCCCTTTTCCTTTACCTTCGTGAATAGCGAGGAAATCGGGACCGTAGATCCCCAAGGTCTGTGGGAATATCTGGACCTTTGGTTTCTTTTCCCGTCTAGAGAGCAGTAAGAGAGTACATGACATGGGATTGATCTGAGTCGTTAGATCTTAGCTAGAAAAACCCGACAGCCGTCAGATCCGTTAAGAGATGCATGAGGGTTAAGCCCTCGTAAACGGGAGGTGGAAAGTCCTAACAAGAGGCGTGGCCATCGGGATATCGACATTCGTGAAATCAGGAGTCACGATGACATGAGATCGAGAATTTTCATAGTGAAAATCCCAGACTCAATATGAGCCGTCCATCATAGGAGGACACGTGGGAAAGATCGGGAGCCTGTCGGTATTTTGAAGATCGAAGGCACATGACGCCGGAGTATTCTAGCAGTGGAAACTCCTAAATTGCGAGAAGCGATCAGGACCGTCCATCTTAGGAGGACGCGTGGCAGCAATCGGAGATTTCGGGAAACGTCCCGAAAGGAAAATCATCCATCGGGAAATCGGGAGTCTCGTGGACAAGAAGTCCATACACTTCGAAATTGCGAAGTCTGGAATCCCGACAAAGTGAAAAGAGTCCACTGTAGGGACAACTGTCATCATATCGACATATCGGGATTCAACGGATCGCGAATCCTGAGGACGAGTAAATTTCGGCAGTGGAAAGTCCGAAAACCCGACAGGAGATAAGGTTGCGGTCTTGTGAGATAGTGGTCACGTGGGCCAGGAGTTCAACCAGGAGGGCTAACACATAAGGGATCATATCGGTAAATTGGCTCATCGGAAATCGAGGATTCAAGAGACAGGGAACTCTTGACATTGGGGATCCCGAAACCCCGAAAACCGAAAGGGTATGCATTTCCCGTTGTGGAAAGAGTAGCGGTCGTATGTAAAGGCCATGGCCATCGATCTTGGTGGAGGGTCATCGTCGTCCAATGAAGGGACACGTGGTTGTCGGTCGACGTTTTGGCGTTGCGGCATCCGGGGATTCAAAAAGGCAAGAAACCTTGCCTTCGTGAGTCACGAAATCCCGATACTCGAAATCCCGTGGATTGTTGGATCAGGGGAGGCTTATGGTCGTTGATCTTCCTTTGGAGGGAAACTTTGGTGAAGTCGAATGTTTTGGGGATTTGAATGGGGAAATGTAGAAGTCGGGTATCACGATTCCCCAAATAGTGAAAAGTCGACAAGCTCTTGGCTGGCTCAAGCGTGTGGACACCGCATAGGGTCACGTAGACAGGATCCCAAGAGAGAAACTTTCCCCTTGCTAGCCCCTTCATGGTTCGGCGCTTCGCTGTTCCAAGCTTCGAGGTTTTGCAGAGTCAAGCGACTCGACGTTCCAGTAGCACTAAGTCGCGAAGTGAGAAAAGACGCCGTGATGATTCACCCCGTAGTCGTGAACTACATCCATATGGAGGTGGAAAAAGGAAATAGCTAGCCTGTGCTAAGCCCTGTAGGACTTCGGGGATTCTAATTATTGAGAAATCAACGAAAAAGTATGATTTGCGTAGTGGGTATGTGACAAGAGGGAAGCACCAATGACCAGGATAAATGAGAAGAAGCTGCTAAGGGAAGGGGAGAGTCCACAGAGAAATCCGTTGAATAGCCAAAAGAAAAACAAACTTGGGAAGAAACATATCTTTCCAAATATGGGGCTTTCACAGGGTTGGGAGAGACATACCCATCAACAAAACCAAGAGGAAATAGGGAGACCAATTCCAAACCCAAATCCAGATCTCCAAATGAATTTGCCGAGGCCGAAGTAGAAGAGGAAAACAAGGAAGGACCCTCTGTCTAGATCGTCAAGCCTGACACATGAGGACACAATGTTGTGACTAAAAGGTGAAAACTGCCAGTTGGCGGTGGCCAGGGTAGAAACTGTGTTGGGTTTGAGGTATAATTGATGATGTCCTCATAAACTTCCATAATCATCAGCCAAAAGAACCACAGAATAAAAACCTTACCACTGGAAAAACCTAAGCCAGAGATGCGAGAAAAGCACGACCACTACAACCAGTAGACACAGAGCCATTTTTAGGGCCTGCGGTAATAACCGGGACGCAGAGCCATTTTTTCTCCCTAATATCTCAAAAAATAAATGTTATTTCAGATATATAAACAAATAAAATAATTGATCGCCACACAAATAAAATTATATAGACAAATAATAAAATTCACGTATAAGGTAAGTCGTAATTTTTAATCCTTTACATGTTCTGTTGTTGGGCCTTTTCCACAATCATCCTACCACATTATAATATAATTAGAATCTCGAAATATTTAAAAAAATGTTAAAGATAAAAATAAATCGTTTGCCACTCAAATAAAATTATATAAACAAATAATAAAATTTACATTAATTCTAAATCGGAATTGTTAATTGCTTACATGTTAAAGATAATATATATATATATATATATAATGCAATAAGTAGAGGTTGCTTAAAGAGGTGTTTCATAAGTACCCGCACACCATTAGTTGATGTATCTATTTGATTCAAATGGTAATCCACTAATAACTCTTCCTGGGGAGATATCTTTTTTATTCCGCACACGACTACTTGATTCCCTTCGCGTCCCTCATAAATGCAATTTGGTTGCTTGTTTGTTGTCCCAGGTTGTGTGTTGTTTATAAACCATGCGATATTGCCGGAAGCTTTAGGCCTTCCATAAATGTATATATTCCCTCCCTTATTTTTATCATTGTTTATTAGTTGTATATAATTTGTGGTGAGTGCATATCCCTACATACTTCGCATGTACCAGACCAACCGCATCCAATTTCTATAATCATAACACACTCCGAAAAACTCCATCGATTCAATTACTATATTGTATTTAACAATTATTCCATCCATGGAAAATATCCCCATGCCATGCAGAGAGGATGGTGCAATGTGATACATCTTATTGTTGAAAATGAAGTCAGTGTCCAACATAGGCAATTCCTTAGGTACCCATTTTTTCACCAGATGCTTATACCTAAGTGGCAACTCTATTTCTACTATGCTCTCATCATCATAAGAGCATGATCCTCCTTTGGAAAGAAAAAATTCGATACGTCTACATAATTTTCTTTTGAGATTTTCACCTCTGGTCGTTGTTCATGTATCAAATCTACTAGATGCAGTTGTATTTCCATCTATTTGTTGTGAGCTTCCCTCACTCGAGGAAGAAATATCTGATAAGTACCTATCTGGTTGTAACTTCAATCAATTGAACATAGACATCAAATATCAAAGATTTGAAACAAATAAGAAAACATTATCAATAATGATTTAAAAATTATCACATAATAATAGAATGGGGGTGTGTGGGTGGGGCATGGGCACTTGCATACCTAGAAATGCATTGGGGTGCACCTACAAACCTAAGAAGGAGAAAATTCCCTTTTCGATTGAAAATATAAGAGATAGGCCCTTGAATGATTCTTAAAAATGGTAAGAATGAAATATAGGCTTATAGCCATAAAGAGATTGCTCTAGTTCTAGTTCTAGAGTCTCACTTTATTGGGGAAACATGCCTTCTTTCACCTCATTATGCATAGTTAGGCTTAAACCTATGGCGCTTCCAATTAGGGCTTAATTATAGATAATGTTCAAATGTGTGTAAGCCACAATTAGTAGGGCAATTAATTGACTATAACAAGTATTATAAGAGTGAGTTAGTCCTTGTTAAACAACTTGATGAAATTCTTGTGTTTCATTTTCTACTTATTACGACAACCTTACACAAACAAATTCCAACTAAACTATGCGAAATTTTCATTGCCAAAGGCTTGGCTAATATATTATATGAGAGATTTACGATTGTAATTTGGAACCAACTTGAAATAAGCTTACAATCGTGATCGTTAGGTTTCAACTTAATGTTTCCTTGATTAATTTATCTCAGATACATTGTTTTCACAATGTGTGTGGATGTACTTTTTTGTTAGAATGACCATATCAAAATATAAAAATGGAGAATTTTAGAGAAAAATCTAAAGTAAGGCAAAGTGTACTTGCATTTGTGGAATGAAATATTATCGATGAGATTACACCTATGTGTCACACACCTAATTTAATAACACAATGGATTATTTTTTATCCCACGTGAACATCTTGGTAGAAGGCTCAAGGCATCGATCATTGTGACCATTAAGGGGGTCTAATAATGCAATGGTCACACTTTGAAAGTGTCGGAGGATCGGACCACCATGCCAACATTGGAGAAAGAAGTTGGAATGGTCAAGGATTACAAGGAGGATGAGGAAGTGGAAGAATATGTGGGTGACATCATTCCCTAGTTGGACTGCACTAGAACCAAGAATTCAATTTTTTTTAGAACCATGGCACTCTACTGGAACTCCAAGACCATGGTGGCATTAGGCATGCTTCCCAAAGACCAAGACTTCAAGAATATCAAGAAAATTATGGAGTCTCTCGAGGATTAGAACAACTTGCTAATAACAATGGTTTCATGGTTGGTCAAGGGCCATGGAGGTTCTTTCCCACTCCCTTAAATTGGTCAGTTGCACACATAGTCTTCTTCGTTGTAAAAAAACTCCGTCTTTCTCCTAGAGATCAATAAAATCACAAATGAATTTCATGTATAAAGGTTTTGGCCATTTAATATCTCTTTGAAGTCCATTAAATAGAAATTTAAAGATATATTTTTATCCTACTAGGAAATTGTAAAAGGGCTTTAGTTATTGACTTAATCATATATGTTGAAGTTGAAAAGTTGTCTCTATATTATAAAGTTTCTTTGGCCCACATATTGATTAGTGATTATTCTAGTGACATTTCTTTCATAAATTGGTGACAAGAAAAATCTTTTAAGGCATAGTTTTTGAAGAATCAAGTTGATAATGTTATTTGTGAAGAAAAATTGGAAGAAGCAGGGAAGACTCAATCCCTTGTTGGAAGAAGAGATTCCAGAAATCCTATCTGGAAGTTCTTCAGAAATCTAGTCTTTATGAGATTTTTAATTATGTGTTTTTAATCAATTTTGTTGGGAATTTATTGACTCAAGTGAGTGTACCTTCGGTTTCTTAAGGAGATATAACATATCATAAAACTTTTGGTTGATTGTGCAACGAACAACTCAAGAAATTTATATCTTTTTCCCATTGCGCTGACACAATGATGATGTAGTTACAGTGGTAGGGTGCAATTTAATAAGTTTTCATTTAGTATACAATATTTTTATCACGGACCTCATATTTTGCAACATCACAGGTAAAGTTTCAAGAACATGCCATTCCTGAAATATTTGAACATTAGAAATACTTTAATGACTAATAAAATCTTGTGGGTATCTCAAAATGGTGAAGAGATTAGGAATACATTGATGTTTGTATACGAATCAATAATTGGTATGACACTCAAGATGGCACACATCTAAAGTTCTCTGGACTTTGCTTGGCCTCGATTAGATTATGCCAATACATGTACCATATTGAATCTCTTTCAAGTTCTAGAAATCCAAGAATTGGGATTAGGTTCATCATCAATTTTTTTAGCATTTATGCTCATTTCTTGCACCCATCTCATTTTCCTTGAAATATGTTTATATATAGACTAGTATTCTCTCACCTATGTGACAACAAGGTTTCCTTCATTGTTCGATTGGAATTTACTTTCGTCAATATTCTTGCAACAATGATTATAAGTACCAATAATGTTATAAGTATTGTGGGCTTCTTACAATTACAAACTATTAGTATAGCTCAAGTAATATATCCATTAAATTTGAGATCCTCTTGAATCAATTTTTTTTTAATTGGCCATGTCAAATATTTATTTGTCTCTCTATTTCAATCTTGTTTTCTTGTAGGGATGAACATTCCAATAGTTGATAGTATAATTTATAAATAACCTTTATGGTAAATGTTTGTTCTATATGATTTTACCAAAAACATGCTTCTTTATATATGTGGAATAGTGCTAAGTGGCCTTTGAAAATCATAGTAAGAATCGTTTTCTTAAGAGTTTTCGATTAATTATCATCTAAGCACTAGACATTTTTGGATTCTTTTTTTAATTACATAATAATTGTCATTGCATAGATCATGTTTGGTTTTGGATCTTTTGTTATATTATGTTTACTATAGATAACATTATTTTGACCTAGGTCTTTGTTCTTTCTCATAAGTCATCCTAGATTTATTTACCTTCTAGGAATCTAGGTGTGAGACTTTAGCTCAACGCAATCTTCATAATTATGCAAAACTATTTGTGTCCATCTAATTGATCATGCTTCTACTCCTATACGTGCCTACTAATCCAACATGGTTCGTCTTCATGATTAATCAATAGTCATCCTAGAACTAGTTTACCTTTTAGGAATACAAGTGTATGGCTTAGGCTTAGGGAAATATCTATAATTATTCCAAACTATTTTTTCCCATTCAATTGATCATGATTCTAGACCTCTTTCTTCCTTTATATTTTCTTGTTCAAGTTTACATTTTTTGTTTCAAAACTATTTTAGTTTCATTTTTATAAAACAAAATCAAAGAAATATGTTGATAAGAACATATGGTATTCCTAGGGATACTCGAGGAAAATTTCCTTGCACCTTTTGTTAGAAAAATAGGTGTGCTCGTTTCACCATAGACAATATAGCAATATCGTCACCCAACCATATGCACAAAGGCCACCCTCGAGCACCTTAACCTTGACAGACAGAATAATTCTGGAAGAAAATCAATAGCCAACCAAGGTAGCACACCTTTCTCCAAGGCTATCACACCAAGCAAGAATAATCAAAGGCCAAGCATAAATTCCAAACCATAATCAAGCGAAAGTCTAATCCAAAACCAAAATTCTAGTTGCAGTAGTTGCAGTTGCAGTTCCTCTCCAAACTTGCGCACCATTGGTCTTATGCAGTTGTGAGAGTGAGTATTAAAAATGAGCGCTAGCGCCCTCTATTTATACTACTCTATCTCACTTGACTGGGCCGACTTCTCTTTTTGAAGGTTAATAACTCAATATTAAATATTCTATTGAGTTGATTTGTTTCCTAGAATTATTATCCAACGTTTTAGGGTTTCTCTTGCTTCCTGAAATATTATAGTATTATCAAAGGTTACACGTGGAGGTTAATACCTCCTGCAACTACCATAATATCAACACTCCCTCCTAGCTATGGAGGTATTAAAGGAAATGGTATTGAGCACAAACAAACCATTCAACCGGTAACATCATCATAGCCACACAAGTTATATCATGATCAAATCATGAGCACCATCATCACTATCAGTATCATTTGATAACATCAATTGCATCATATCTCGAAGCCATACTCCATCTGGGTAATTGAGCATGATGTTGAATAAGTCAATCACTCCACAGTCTGATACAAGAACCATGCTTCTAATCTGGACATATGTCCTAGAAGAATAATTTTTCCAACTGATGTTGGAAGCCACACCATGGGCTACAAGGACTATTCTTCTAATCCGAACATACGTCCTAGAAGAATGACTGTCATGGACCATTTTCCACAGGGAGAATGTCTGCCCATCAACATATTGATTATCCATCTAGCTAGTAATCATATCCAACACTAGTGATAGTCTTCATGGCAATCAGAATAATGCCATTCAATAGAACACAAATGTGTCTATCCATAATAGTACACAACTAATATCCATTGGTACACAACCACACCTAGTAGCACACGGCTACTAACCACTGACACATATTCATAACCAGTGGAACACATCCACCACAGTTCCATATAACTACTTTACAGAGACACATAGTCTCGAAAACAATCATATCATCTGATATCAACCTGCATAACAATATCATAATACAAACTGAATCATCTGGGCCATTCTTCCACTCAAATCTATGAGATTTGGAAGAGCATATGCCCTTAGAAAGTAAAACATTAGCCATGGGTTATCTGGACTATTCTTCCCAAGCATAGAAGAAAATTTTTCCCTGATTCCTAAGCCTGGACCATTCCTTCGACACTAATCATAGTGCAACCTGAAGAGAATGATTCTTCCCTAGGGAATGCCTATTCGGACCATTTCCTATGGAAATGACTCTCCTACACCAACCTCCAAAAAAAACCATTCTTCAAAACTGCTCACAACGATGAACTTAGAAAGAATGGCTACCCGACGAGGCAAACCATTCTACTTGACCACTACTTAGAGTGAATTGCAAGAAAAAAGACTTGTTGGATTACTTGGGGGTGGGGGGGTGGGGGGTGGGGTGAATATTAATAGATAAATTTAATCCTTTTTAACCATAAAATTCAAGTGTTATATCAATGTAGAATTATCATCCAATAGTTGCAGAGTAAATAAACAATGAACAAATGAGAAATCATACATATACACAGCACACCAGTGTTTTTACGTGGAAACCCAAAGAGGGAGAAAACCACATAAATATTTTTCTTATATGTCTTTAAGAATTACATTCATTGGAAGCACCAACTTCCTTTGTTTTCCAGCTTCAACTAGAAGGAGGCTCCAACACCCTAGTTTCTCAAGCTACAACCCGAGGGAAGCTCCAACTCCCCAATTCTCTGGCTACAGCCAGAAGGAGCCTACAAATCCCTATGTTCTCTGGCTAAAACCACCTGTCCTTACCACATCCAACTACTCTGAAGTATAAGTAGAATGATGGAACCACTGTCACACTATCACTGCGATATATACTATTGTAAACCTGTACCAATCAACCTGCACCAAACAACCTGTAATCAACATGTACCATAAACAACCTGTAATCAACATGTACCATAAACAAGTGTGTCAACCATGCACCAAATATGTACCAATCATGCATCAAATACAAATAAACTATGACTCATCAAGATGTACCAACATCATCAACTACACACCTCATGTATGTGCCAACTCATCAACTACTTGTCTCAACCATGTATCCAACATGTACCTCAAAAAAAATCCCTCATCAATTTCATCATCCAAATATGATTTGTAACTCTATAATAGATATGGTGTATATGACCACATACCTGCAAACCTTCCTTAACTTTAACAACAAGAGACTAGCATTTTCATCAAAATTTACTTTAGTCTCACATGACTAATTTTGGATTAGTCAACAACCCTAACTTGAAATAATCATAAATATGTACCTGTAATGAATAAAGATATGAAAATGGTACACAATGTTCTTCAGTATCTTTTATGAAATACCTCAATATTTCACTTCTTGGAACCTCTCAGAAAAGGAGTTATAGCAAAAATGGCATAACTTGTTGAATTTTGGCTTATTCTAGAGAGAGAGCTTGTAGAGCATGCCCCACATGTAATATTTGTTGTATGGATATGAAAATGGTACAAAGAATACTAAAGACTGTATTCTAACCAATGCATTTGGTCTTACTAAATTTTGATATGTTATGAAGAAGTTATGATGTTTTTACCCGAAACACTTGTTTTAGACTAGTTTCAGGACTAGCCACAAACCCTATTTTCCACAGAGTGTAACTCCAAAAATACAATGACCCAAAAGATGAAATTTTTATCACAACTACTTGGATATGTTTCCTCAATGACCTCCATATTTCACATTCTGAATCATTCGATAAATTTTTTTATTGTGAAAATGGTGAGATGACCTGTAAATAACATACCTTATAAAGCATCATCAAAATAATTTATCCTCCCTTGAATTTCAACCTTCTTTACTTCGCCTTCCCTCTGAAATTAGCCTTAGATATCCTTTGGGTACCTGAGTCACTTATATATATTCAATATTCTCAAGTGTGATTAAAATGAGAGACCCTTGCCTCCTATTTATACTTTTATGTAGCTTCCTCAAGAGGTTACCTTCTAACCATCTTAACCCATTTTCCTTATTTTAGGGATAATCCACTTCTAACCACTTGTCCACTTAGTAATTTCTCCATTAACTTTGTTATTTAAATAATTTATTTTGTATCCACTTTTACTTATATTACACTCATCACTTCACTTTATTATTTAAATAATTTCTTCTTTGCAACCACTTTGACTACTTTGACCTTTTGGGGCTTATAGATGACTCATGAGGGTTCTCCAACTTCACATGGACATAAATCTCTAATTGTGAGGAGTTATGTAACTTTCCACATATCACTAGAAATGTCATGACATTTACTATCCATATAGAATAGTCTTACCTTGAAATATCTTAAAACTCATACCATTATACATCAAACAAACTTGGGTCCATTACCCAAACCTTTGTGCTACCAGAATTCTCTATCGGACTTTCTTCAAGGGTTGACATCAATTACAACAAACACAAATAATCAACATGATTGTCCTAGACCATTCCCCCACACTGGACACAAGGGGAATTGTTGTCTATGGTACATCAAAAATCTATCATACCATTTTCATTACGAAAATGACTGTCTGATCTGCACCATTTTTTGAACTGGAAAATGTTTGTCCATCAGAAATATCGAACCACTTTCTGCACTGGAAAGGAACTGCCCATCCTGGACCATTTTCCGAACTGGAAAATGATTGTCCATAAATCAATAACATATCAGTGCTCCCTCCCAACCTGGGATTAGTCACTTCCTTTTCCAATAAGGAAGTTGTCTCCACGAGCCCCAACTTGTCTCTTAAGTACACAAACTTTTCATCTTGGACAGAGGCTTTACCAAAATATATGTTATCTACTCATCTGTGGAGGTATACTGGAGAACCACTTTTCTCTTCTGGATTTTATCACAGAGAATATAATACTTGATCTCAATGTACTCCAGCATGTCATGGAACACCAATTTTCTCTGAAAGCTTCACATAACTCTGATCATTACAATATATCGTGGTTGAATTCAACACCTGATCAGACGGTCCAAAAACCAACTTATGGGGCCACATTTCTTTTGTACAAGTATCACAAGTTGCAATATACTTTGTTTATGTAGTGTCGAGTGCAACAAACTTTTGTTTCCTGCTAGCCCATGACATTGTGGAAAAGATCAAACTGAAACATATCCAAGTAGCATTTCTTCTGTCATCTTCACTTTGAATCGATAAATTCATGCAGTTGTATGCCATAATTTAAACGTCCCACAAAACAAATATTTGGCTAAGTATTCTCCAAATACATTATCGACCCAATTAGAGTCTCTTCAACTTCTTCAGATATGTTATCATGGGATTTAGACATGGATTCAAAATCCATCATCACAGACTTCTGAGTCACCATTCTGATACACTTTCTCTGTCATAAGAAGTTTTAGCCATGCTTTTGATGTATATGAGATACTCTGCATCAAGTTTCTTGAATCCATACAAGGTCTTCTTCCATTTGCATACATGGGTCTTTTTCTGGTATAAGTTTCTTTCTCGATTTACTTTATTGGGAAGAACAATCTTTTACATGTAAATTTCAATCCATGGATACTGCAAGAGGTATATCTGGTTTACTGGAACAAGCTGTCGTCATAGTCTTCTCCCTCCTTCTGGAAGAACCTCTAGCTCTGAATCCTGCAATGCTTCCATTCATAAGTCTTTTTCACATTTTCTTACATACACTGTTCTTCATCAAAACTTCCATTTCTTCTGCGTGATTGCTTATAGTGGGTTCAAACCAAGCTAATAGTCTTATGATGCTTGGTATAATAACTAGTTGTTCTGGCTTTTCTTCCTTTCTTGGAATCCTCATGTTCTTCCTCATGTTTCTCTTTAACTTTGGGGTCCATGGAGTCTTCTATAGATTCCATGCCCTTTCTTCCTGAATATTCCAACTTCTTCCTTTCATCATAGGAACATAGATGTAGATCGACAACCAAGGATACTTAAGAATTATTTTCGAAGAAGACTTCTTCTAGAGTCAAACTGAACATGTGTTGCTTATCATGTCTACTACTTTCAATGTAGAAAATGGAAAGATATTTCATAATCTTCACAGATTCTTCAATGGATCATATCATTTAGGATTAGCTCCCTCCTAATCCTGGCTTCATGCACAGATGCATGCTCTTCTTTTGGAATTCTGTAATAAGCTCCCTCCATCTAAGAGAGTCCATGCTTCTGTCTGCATCCTTATTTCCTTCTACAAAGTGTCACAAGTCTTATTCTAATTTCCTCTTGACTATTGACTTCTTTATGATTTGACTCCTTCTGGGTCTCTTTAAGTTTGATTATGATTTCAGCCTATCTGGTAGTTGTTACTTATATAATAGATTCCTCAAGATTTTTTCAACGTACTTCATCTTCTTGTAGTCATTGTAATAACAATCCTTATCTTTTTATTCCTCCATAAGTATTGTTTCACTGACCATCTTTTCTTCTAAGAAATAGATATGCATGATATGTATAGGAACTATGTAAACATGGCATGTACAAGAACTATGTTATAGAAGAATATTGCTACCTTAACTAGAAGAAGAAGTTTTTTTTATCCTGCTTGGTTTTCTTTGAGGGTTCCCTTTCTTCGAAAACTGTTGCTTCATATGTTTCCTTCCTTTTCTTTAACTCGTGATAGTGGTTCCTCTAGTGACGATATTTTCTACAGTTGAAGCATTGTATTTTTGACATATCCTTTTCTCGATTTGGTTTCTTCCTTAGGCCAAAGTTCCTCTTATTCCTGAAATTCTTGAATTTTGATGTGAAGGCTTGATCATCATATTTATGTTGGTATTTCTCTTTTGTGCTAATCCTTGATTCTTCTTGTGCACAACAGGTCCAAAGTTCTTCAAATGTAGGATACTCCTTTCTTGTGTTCATGCTTGCGGCAAATGCATCCCATGTCTTGGCAAGGCCATTGAGTACTATATTTACCAGTTCCTTTTCTGAAATGATTTCTTCAATAGTTTGTAGTTGATCTCTTAACTGAGATATTCTTACAAAGTATGATGCTATGTTGTCATCATCATTCATTTTCATGTCATAGAGCTCATTCTTTAGACTCATTACTTTTCCAATGTTTCTGACTGATAAGAGGTTAGTTAGGGCATCGTACATATTCTTAGATGAGTCAATATGAGAGATGTAGGGTATCAAGTGGTCTTTTACAGAGTCCACTATGATACTCATAGCGTTGATGTCATTTTCCTTGAAATTCTCCATAACTGCAATGTTCTGAGGTTCCTTCTCTTTTCTTGTTTCAAAATATGGTTCCATGATCTTGCCTTTCATGATATCCAACACTTTATTCTTGGAAAGGATGAGGTCAATCATTGTCTTCCATGCTCTGAAGTTAGAATCCCCTTCTAACTTGTTTTCTAACTTCATAGAGTAATTCATGACTTCTTTGACTTGGTAAACCTTTGAATTTGACTTGGTCAACCTTTGACTTTGACCAAAATACTCAAACTTGACACGTTGACTTGCTGAGAGTACCAGGAGGTGCGCTAGGCTAGGGAGCACTAGGATATCTAGGAATTAGTTCAAGCTCTTCACTTAAGGTTCCTTAACAAGAGGTTTATGGTTTCATTGCTGCAACAAAAAATTGACTGCAATTGCAACTGTAAATGAGAAAATCCTCCCAATATATCTTCCAATAGTTATACTGTCTGAATATAGGGTGGGCCCATAACTTGTTAGAAAAACAGGTGTACTCATTTCATCGTAGACAATAGAGCAATATTGTCACCCAACCATAGGCACAAAGGCCACCCTCGAGCACCTTAACCTTGACAGACATAATAATTCTGGAAGCAAATCAATAGCCAACCAAGGTAGCACACTTTTCTCCAAGGCTAGCGCACCAAGAAAGAATAACCAAAGGCCAAGCAGAAAGTCCAAATCATAACTAAGAGAATTTCCAAGCCAAAATCGAAATGCCAATTGCAGCAGCTATAGTTCCTCTCCAAACTTGTGCACCACTGGTCTTATGCAATTGTGAGAGTGAGTATTACAAATGAGCTCTAGCGTCCTCTATTTATACTAATCTATCTCACTTGACTAGGTTGACTTCTCTTTTTGAAGGCTAATAAATCAATATTAAATATTCTCTTGAGCCGACTTGTCTCCTAGAGTTATTATCCAATGTTTTAGGGTTTCTCTTGTTTCCCAAAATATTCTAGTCTTATCAAAGGTTACACATGGAGGTTAATACCTCCTGTAGCTACCATAATATCAAAACCTTTCTCATCTTGGAGTAGCTTATGTCGATATAAGATACTTGTCTTTCAACCTCTTTCCATTTCTAAGAATTGAAGCATTGGGATTAAGTTCTTCGGAATAAAAAAATCCAAACACAAATGCAGTCCACAATAGAAACTTCACAATGTTATCCTTCTCTAGGTTGCATCATGGATTGGATAGGAATGTCAACCCATGAACTTCTATATTTGAAATTAGTTGTTAGTGTTAGCAATGCTAAGACATCCATGGAGGGCATGTTGCATTATGGAATGGAAAAATACATGTGTGTGAGGTGACAAAATCTTGTGTTGTTGATCCATTTGGATTTTATGCCCTTGGGACCATGTTTGTAGGTATCCAAAAATGCCATTTGGATGTGAGTTGCAACTCACGATAAAAATGGAAGATGGTTGTTAAATCAATGATTTGTCATTTCTGTTGGATTCCAAACATTGTAATTATGCCAGGGGCACCCTTCCTTTGCTAGTCACATGCCTTGGTATGTGTTTTCTTGAAAAACTTCTATATCTAGAGTTTCTTTTAGTGGGATGCAATGCAAAAGTTTACATTGGAGGGACCAAATTCACAAATTGTTGCCATAGACATCGAAGGAGGGAATGTTGGGCTCTGTAATGGAAAAATGCACATTTTTGAGATGGTGAAATTGGATTTTAGATATCATAATTATACTAGGGTCAACCTTCCTTCTCTAGTCACACACCTCATCATGTGTTTTTTCATACGACTTCTGGATATAAGGCTTCATTTGATGGGAAATATTTCCTAGATTGGTCATGCATGGGGCTATCCTCGTGCTAATATGAACAAAGGAGAATGATTCACTCATCCATGCTGCTTTGCTAGTGGTGAGTGGCCCAGATAAGCATCAAGCAGACATTATCCCAAATAGGTCTTGCAGATATTATCTTGGTTATTCATGGTCATATTATTGAGGAGTTAGGTCTTGGTGATGCTAGCCTTGGGGAGGATCTTTTATGTATGGTATTTTTGCTATTGATGGTGATGTACTAGTAATATCTTGGACTAAATTCTCCTAGAGAAATGTTGTTGGGTTTTTTCCGAAGTTTGGGTTTCCTGGGATAAACTCTTATGTTCTTGTGTTTACTGTGCATTGTTAATATTTATAGATCTTGTCACTTCCATTGCAGTATTATAGTTGATATTTTCAGTGTATAGTTATTCTATGATAATTGTTGTATGCAAGTGTATCTTGTTATTAATCATAAGGAAATAAATATCAAGAGTTGAGAATCATAAAACACCAACAAAAAAGGGGTTTATAGTAGGGCAGACTGGTGTAGCCACATTGGATGAAACAAAGGGGACTTAGAGGCATGGCTTGGTGTAGCCACGACGTATGGATGGATTAATGGAAAAGGTGGTATGGGCAGGAAATGATAAAACCCCATGGTTTATAGGATGGGATAAAGTACCTTATGGGGGGGGGGCGGTGGAATCCCAAGTGTCGGGGTGGGTGGCCAAGGACCAAATTCTCCCTGTAACCTGGGAGGTATGGTGTGCTTGTAGAATAGATGGAGAAAGGTGGTAGTGGTGAATGGATGGAAAATGATGGTGTATGCATACACATTTATAATATTTTTATTAGTACAAAATCATGAAAATAAACCAAAATAAAAGTTGTTTGTGTTGATAACTTATGTGTATTTGTACCCATTATTAATACAATGGGTGAATAGCAAGAAGAGAAGTTTGAAATCAATTGAAAAATAATTACAGAGACATTACACTTTTAACTCCGTAGAGAAGGATCAATGTTGATGAGAAGGACATGCCTCTTTTGACCCTTTAATGAATTTTATTAATGTTTGAAGTAGTGATAGGAAGCCTCTCATTCTTTCTTATGCTAGATAGGCTCTTAATCTTAGAATGGTTTTTGGAAGAAGAGGAAAGGGATATATATTGGGTAGGTATTGGGGGTTCTTCAAACCATAGGCCAGTTTTACATCATATGTCTAGAGAAGAAAATAAATCTCTTTCCCTATACAAACTCAACTCATTTTTAGTTTACAAATGAAGAATAGAAGGATTTGGTAGTTAAGGAATTGAAACATTTTATCTAGGATGGGGAACTGGCTATGAAATAATTTCAAAATAACCTTGTAAACATAAGAAATTGAGTCGAAATTAGACAAATGGGAAGACAAATAGATAGAAAAAGGCCCTAGAATAAATTGAATTGAAGCCATAAAAGGTTTGTAAGGAAAGGACCATGTCCTTCTTCTCAAATAAAGAACAAAAAGAAGAACAAAAATAACTAGAACAACTAAAGAAACAAAACAAAAATATCTTGAAATGGAGAAGGGTAAGTGGAGGTATAAGAGTTGGGTGATTTGGATAAAATAGGGGGATGTAAAATCTATATTCTTCCGTAATTATGCTAGCATGAGGAAGATCAGAAACACAATTTGGAAAATTAAATAAACTAATGGAGAAAAAGTAGGGCGCAAGAATATATCAGATGTAGGAGTGAGAAACTTTGAGGAACTACACAAAGACTATGTTAAGGTTAATTTAGTTAAATTTGTAGTCATTACTTCCTTTCTTATAAGTTTCATTAATTATGAAAAAAACATTGAACTCATGGAGGAAGTGTCTACGGTAGAGCTAAAATAAGTAGTACACTCTTTTCAAAGGGATAATACATTGAGATTGGATGGTTGGAAAATCGATTTATTCAGATGATTTTATGACCTTATAGATAATGACCTTTTGAGTGAAGTGAAATAATATTAGAGTCTCGAAAAGTGTTCATCTGAAGCCTATACAAATCGATTTTCCATATCTCAACGAAGATTCACAAAGAAAAACATTTCAGGAACCCCTCAAGCCCATGTAAATCAATTTGATATGGTTTGACATAGATTCATCAAGAAAGACATAGATATAGTGAAGAGTGAGAGCCAATGCCGATTTCGGTGGCATAATGTCAGGTTTGGCCAGATAGGGCTCCTCCTCTGTCGATGTCTAAATGTGTTAGGTGATGCTCTGCACCTAGTCTTGGAGTGGGCTAGCAGTTGTATAACTTGTTATTTCATTTTGTTTTGTTTTAATTTTTAGTTTTTATGTTATGTTTTTATTTTATTTTTAGTTTTTAATATAATTAATATATAATAAATATATATAAGATAATATAGATAAAAATAGTATAATTATATATAATATATATATAAACAAATA
>ML779121.1:1483280-1497815 GCA_009831015.1 Picea engelmannii | reverse complement strand
ATATATATATATATATATATATATATATATATATATATATATATATATATATATATATATATATATATATATATATATATATATATATATATATATATATATCAAACCTTGTCAAAACTGGTACAAACTTTGTGAAACGACTTGAGAGGTGTAGAATAAGTGGGAGTTGTTTTCGGTGCAAGTGAAATACCATTACTTTTAACGTTATTTTACTTATTTCGTGAGGCAGAGATAGTGGATTTCACATATGTTAAAAGATAATGCACATTTCCTCAAAGTGTTTTCATTGATGGTAATGGTCGAGAGCTCATTCTTCATGCACTTGATGGAAATGAGTTTAGGAAACCAGAGAGGATCATTGCTTTTAAGGACGAAGAAAGTTCCTACAATCCCCAATAAGGCCAAGCCCCTAGAATATTTAACCCATTGCATTAAGATATTTTAAAACTACAACCATTATATAACAATGTTTATTGTCCAACCTTTATCCACTACCATCCATATCCCCATAACCATTAACCCTTATCACCATTCATCCCTATAAAACATAACACATAAAACATATGTCCCTTGTAAAACTATTTAACCCATATTACTACTAACTTGTAACATATATTAGCCCAAAATACTAACCCCTATAACTCATAATTCCTAATCCTTGTCAACCCTAATCCTTATAATCCTTAACTCATAGTTCTTACAATCCTTAAAACTAGACACCATAACATATATCAACATATTGTTAATCCTTATAATGCATTAAACTTTACCCTCTTACCCTTCATCAATAACCCAACCAAACTTGTAATCCCAATGGAACGTAAAACCTATCTCGTAAATCCTAAGAATGTATCAACCCTAATTCCTCTGACCCTTAGAAATAGTCCCTATGACCCCTAACATCAATCCCTTGTACCTCATAACCCATTTAACCATTAACACCAAAAATAATGATATAACACTTATCCCTTAACCTTTATAATCTTGGAAAACTAACCCCAATAAACATTATTATTCTAACCTCTAACCTTTATAATTCTAACACCTAAACTTTGTAATTCTAACACCTAAAATCTAACACATAAATCTTCTAACCCTTACTTTGAATAACACCTATAACTCCTAATTGTTATAACCCCTATGAATTTTCACCCTATAACCATTATCCACAATGAACCCTAACCCTATGACTCCTATAACCTTAAGCCTTTAAGGAATAAATTGTAAATGACATAATTAACCTAGAACACATATGAACTTTTTAAAAACTAACCCTTAGAACCTGTATAAAATCTAACTCTTAACCCCTATAGCCCTATAATTTGTAACCCCCATCCTTTATATCCACCAGCCCAAAAACTTTATTAACCCTTAATCCTAACCTTTATAAATGCATTAACACCTAACCCCTCACACATAACCCTTAGAACACCTAACACCTAATCACTATAACCCCTAACCTTTAGTCTTTATAATGTTTAACTCTTAGAAACTATAATCCCTTTAGTCTTTACAATGTTTAACTCTTAGAAACTATAACCCTTAACTATTACAATAACCATGAAACCTCTATAATCATATAACATCTACAAATATTCACACTTACAATACCTAATGCTTTGAACATCTAACATTTACCACCCAAAAACACCTAAACTTTACCACCATTGATGCTTATAACACATAGTGCACACCATGTAACCCTTATAACCCATATTATTATTGTCCTGTAGTCCATATAACCCTGAAAAACTACCCTTTAAAACACCCAATTGCTAACATATATCCCCTAACTCTTACAACTCTTAAAGCCTAACCCTTACCAACAACAATACATATAACCCTTAACCTATAGTTGTTGATATTATAACCTTTAAACACTAATCCGCTAACATACAACACAAAATGTGAAACACTCATAACCCTTTAGACCTAACCCTATTACCCTTAATCAATAATCCATATAAACCCTTAAGCACTATAACACCTAAACCCTATCTCATAACTCCTAATTTCTCCAAACTTTAACATGTATCAACCCTACTAATCCGTTATAACCCTTGAAACATATAACATTTATCTCAAAAATCATGATAATTCTTAAACCATATAACCCCTAAACCCTAGCCTACATAACTTGTACAATGTTTATCTTCAATTTAAACCATTATATAATTGCTAATGACTATTATAATACCCTTAAAACTAATCCTTGACCCCTAACTTCTAACCACTACACCATATAACACTCTTATGCAACCTCACAATTACAACATATTTCCCTTGTAAAACTTAAGTCTTATCACCCCCACCAATATTAACCCCTATAACCATACACACCATACACACCTACTCCTAAGACATGGTAACCCTTGTAACCTCAATAAGAGTTATATCTAAACCCTAGTTGTAATCCCTTACCCATAACTATCATAACCCATGATTTACAAAACACCTATAAGTCCTAACCACTATAGAACCTATCATCATTAAACCCATAATCATTATCTCCAATGATCCTATGACTCCTAGTACGACCCTAAACCTTTAACTTATAAATTTTAAATGACAACCTAGAACACATATACACTTTTTGATAACTAACCCATATAGCCTTTATCAAGTCTAACCCTTTTCCCCTTGTGTTAGCACTTTGTAATTTGCCCAAGGCTATGGAGGCAGTCATAGAGGTAACATCAAACCACTTGGAGTCTTGGATCTAGCCCTCCAAGACTCAGAGAGGGCTCTCTCTGTCTGATCTAGCTTTGTTTATGTTAGATTTTAGGCTAGTTATTACTATACAAAGGTTTTTATTTAAAGAATTGGGTAGGGGCAGAGAAGAGGAACCATTGGGATATGGAGTCACAGTTCAAAATGGATCAAAACTAGGTCATAACAGTCTAATATTGCAGGGAAATATAGGAAAATCCATGGGATCTTCAAGATTTAATACATGGAGGAGATGAAAAGGTCTAGAAATCAAATAAAAAACAAAGCAATCGAGAGTTTTGTTTTCAATCTTCAGTGGAAAACATAGAAACTATTCTAAGCCAGAGACAGAGGGTACATTAAAACAAATTCTGCTCTTAATCTTCCCAGAACAATTCAAAAGGTAAGAAGTAATGGTGATAACAGAAAAATAAATTTACAGAGAAAAGATACACTTCACCAATGGAATATGTCACAAGAATCATGTAATGATTACACTGTATTATTGGATTGATGAACACATGAAGCTCTATGAGCTTCTTTACAATCTGGATCTTATTCTACCAGGTCCCAACTGACAAACCCTTGTAAATTTGACTTATAATAATATATAAAAAGATTATCTCCCAGGATCAGGAGGTCGAATTCAACAACCTCAACCAAAAATAGAAACAAATCCCTGAAAATCTTGAACTGTCTGCCATGAAAGATGAGCCGAACTGCTGAAAATAGGGGTCAACTCAGACATTCGTATCTCCCAAAATATGACAGTTGTTTGAAAACCGAAATATTTTATTGTATATGAGTATGTCTTGAACAAAAACCTCTTTCGGGTTTTCTAAATTCATCTCTAGCTCGCCAAAACAACCACCGCAAGATCATGACCAAAACGGGAAAAAATGGAAGCCTGAAAAATAGGGCTCATAGATGCCTTCGATTCTCCCAACTTATGTTACCTGTGTAATTTATGGGACAATTTATTGTTCTTTAGCCCGTTCTGAACAAAAACCTCTCTCGTATTTTCAAAATTCATTCCCATTTTCCCGGAATCACTCTCAGAAAACAAATGGTCAAAACTGGCGAAAACGTTTTTTTTGTTATTTTGGGGAAGGCGGTTTTGGAGGGAGGAAAGTGGTTTTCGGACCCCCCGGGTGGTAAGTGGTATTAGGGGGGGGGGGAATAAGTTCACCAAATGGTGAAATGTGTCCTTAGGTGGTTTTGGATATCAGACCCCCCCTTTTGGTTGAGTGACGTAGGGGGGGGTGTCTGATATATGGGGGAAGTATGGGTGGGTAGTGAACTTAGGATTTTTATTTTATTTTATTTGTTTTTAATTTTTGTTTTTTCGTTTTATTTAATATATATTTTTTGTTTTATATTGTTTTTATTTTATTTATTATATTATTATATGGATTATTTTTTATTATGCTTTATTTAATTTTTAATTAATGTTTAATTCTAATACACTAACCTAATTGATAATTTAAACAAACTAACCTAATTATTTAATTAATTATTTTTAATTAGTTTCAAGCCCAGGTTTTCAATTAATTATTAATTAATTAGTAATTAATTTGTTATTAACAAACCTAACCTAGTTTTATTAATCTAACTACAGTAATTTACTTAAATTAACATTATTATGTTAATTAGTATTAAAAAATGCCACTAACCATTTATTATTAACCTAATGTTTTTTATCCTAAGTTTGTTTATTCATGTAGGGATGAAATTTGTGGAGGGGTGAATAAATGAAGGGTGAGAGAATGAAGGGTGCATCAGAGTGATGAAGGATTGGGCGAAATGGATGGAGGGAAAAAATAAAATCAACCGAGCCCAACAAGCTAGATGTCTTCATCACGAGGGCGATGCCAAATAGATAGTTGAAGAATCATGTCACCTATGATTATAGGACCCCAACATAGGCTCCACCTGGGGATGACAACTCTTTCAGGAGGTGACAAGAACCACTGAACTCTGAACATGCAGACCGGTGCTTTATCTATTGGGATGATCCCAAAACTTTATTTTGTAACTCGTACCTGTTCTAATCTTTCAACTGAAACCAAATCAAACTGAAGAATGACATTTGAAATTGAAAAATTGTTGAAAGGGATGCTCAAAGAGCTGACCTTATTTTCACACTTCTACCTACCCTATCCTGTTGAAAATCATGCTGAATCAAATAATACAAAAATGCCAATGAATCCAGTCAAGTAGCTGCTGAAAAAAGTGGATTGCTTGACTGCTTGTCAGCATGATCAAAAGGACAACTTGACCTTTTTGTCCACAGAGTCAAAACTACAAAGTGTAATGGCCATTGCTGAAAACATGATTGATCTTTTATGATGAAAAAATATTCCATGTAGTCTGCTATGGGATTGGGAAAGACACAACCTATTTCTTGGCTTTCAACAAATTTCTGGTCATAATTGGGTATGACACATAAGCTTTTTACATCATTATACATTTCTTGAGATGGCTGCAAATTTTCTGCTGAACTTTGACTGAAACTCCTACTAAAACATACCATGAAAGAGACTGCCTAATCATGTCTATATCATAACTTCTTTTAAGCTCATAACTGAAAAATGAACCATGACTTTGAAACCACAAGTCATCCAACACATCAGCTATTGGATCTTGCATGGACTAAGATGATTGTTTTATTGGTTCCAATACAAATTATTGATCTTCTATGTGTTTATCCTCCATGACATGATTAAAATTTTTCTTCAAAAACTTAAATGAATTGAAGGTTAATGGTATAGAGTTATAATGCATTAATTTATCTTCTGTTTGAAGAGCAATGTAACTTAGGGGCTGCAATTTTGGGTCTAGAACAACCTCCATGTCATATATGACATCCTCAACAGATTTATCAGAACATTCTCCATCTCTATTATTGACAACTTGTTTATAATTTTCTCTCAGAAATTGAAATGAAGAGAAACATAAGGGTAAAGTGTTTCCACTTACTCTGATTTTTTTTTCATTTTTCTCATTGTTGTCATAATTGCTATGCATAGGTTGACTGCCATGTTTGAATTGCAATTGATCTTCTTCCTCCCAACAATATGTTGATGATGGTTTTGAATAATTCACCTTGATATAATCATCATCATATCTATCATACTTGGGTACATCGTCCATGAAGGAAATGTCATCGAACATACACATCATATTCGTTGATTTCTCTTCTACAAGTTGAGTTAGAGTTTCATCTTTGACTATGTTGTGAATTGAATACATGAAACGATCACTTTCCAATCCATGATACCAAGGGTGAGTTGCAAAGTGTTTAGGAACAATGACCCTTTATTTCTTTGTAACCAATGGAACATGATGCCCTTGAACAAGAAGTTCATTTCCCATGATGACTTTCTACATCATTTCTTTTTCATTGTGCTGGCCAGAATGTCCAGTTTAACTTCTAAAGATTTCAACTGCTCCTTTGCTATTTTCTTCCTTTCTTTTTCCTTGATCTTTGACCTTTTGATCAACAAATTAGCTTCCACACTAATAACATTGTCCTGCATCTCCTTGAGTGTAGTAGTGTTGATTTCTCTTAGTTGAAATGCCATCTCTAGATCAAAGGCATCTGGATAGTGTAGAAGATCTAAACCAGGAGGTGGTCTTATATCAGCAGACATGGAATTGTAATCTTGATTGAATCCGGATGAAAAGTGTTGCACTATCTCTCCTGGCTGTGTTTTTAAATGATCATACTCTTCTAGAACGAGGAAACGATTTCTCTTGATCTCCCATTTATTAAGGAAGATTTTTACAAATTGTTGAAGATTGAGAATGCTTGCAACTGAAAAACTTTTGAACCATTCCTTAGTTGTACCTTGCAAAGATAAAGAAAATGTCCTAATGCGGACATCATCTTCCTCAACCTCAAAAATTTCAAGGTAATTTTCAAAACCTTGTATGTGTTTTTCAGATGTGATATTACCATGTTCTCCATCAAATCCAGGAAGATGTTTGTAATAATTGGTAGGGAAATCATGGAGTATGGGAGGTAAAAAAAGAGGCTTGTATATATCTTGGATTTTTAGAGGTGTAGGAGTATGTACAGGGATTGTAACACTAGGCTTAACCTCTTAAGTCTCATTAGGTTGAACATTCTCTTCATAAATTTTGGCAGTATTATCTGGATCATGATCATGAGGAGGGAATAAATAATTAAAAATAAAACCTATCATATCTTAGATAAAATTCCAGCTTAAATAGCTGATCTTTTCAGATGGTCTGGTCATGTTTCAGGTCCTTCCTCCAGTGGAGTCTTTGAATTGGAACTGATCTGGAGATGAATGGAGTCGCCAGGTGGATGATCCATCCTTCTTGTGTCTGATCACTGTCCACCATCAATAATCAAATCGGGAACTTGATATGCTTTTTTGAGGAAGGATCCCCAATATGGTTGCCACTCTGTTAGCACTCTGTAATTTTTCCAAGGTTGTGGAGGCAGTCATAGAGGTAACATCCAACCACTTGGAGTCTTGGATCTATCCCTCCAAGACTCAGAGAGCACTCTTTCTGTCTGATCTATCTTTTTTTATGTTAGATTTTAGGCTAGTTATTACTGTACAAAGGTTTTGATTTAAAGAATTGGGTAGGGGCATAGAAGAGGAACCATTGGGATATGGAGTCACAATTCAAAATGGATCAAAACCAGGTCATGACAGTCTAATATTGCAGGGCAAGGTAGGAAAATCCACGGGATATTCAAGATTTAATACATGGAGGAGATGAAAAGGTCTAGAAATCAAATAAAAAATAGAGCAATCAAGAATTATGTTTTCAATCTTCAGTGGAAAACATAGAAACTATTCTAAGCCAGAGACAGAGGGTACATTAAAACAAATTATGTTCTTAATCTTCTCAGAACAATTCAGAAGGTAAGAAGTAATGGTGATAACAGGAAAATAAATTTACAGAAAAAAGATACACTTCACCAATGGAATTTGTCACAAGAATTTTGCAATGATTACACTATATTATTGGATTGATGAACATAGGAAGCTCTGTGAGCTTCTTTACAATCTGGATTATATTCTACCAGTTCCCAAATAACCAACCCTTGTACATTTGACTTATAAAAATATATATAAATATTATCTCCCAGGATCAGGAGGTCGAATTCAACAACCTCATCCAAAAATAGAAACAAATCCCTGAAAATCTTGAACTGTCTGCCATGAAAGACGAGCCGAACTGCTGAAATTAGGGGTCAACTCAGACATTCTTATCTCCCACAATATGACATTTGTGTGAAAACTAAAATATTTTATTGTATATGAGTCCATTCTGAACAAAAACCTCTTTCGATTTTTCTAAATTCATCTCCATCTCACCAAAACAACCACCGCAAGATCATGACCAAAATAGGAAAAAATGGAAGCCTGGAAAATAGGGCTCAGAGATGGATTTGATTCTCCCAACTAGTGACACATGTGTAAATTATGGGAGAGTTTATTGTTATTCAAACCGTTATGAACAAAAATTTCTCTCGGATTTTCAAAATTCATTCCTTTTTTCCCGGAATCGCTCTCAGAAAACAGGTGGTCAAAATTGGCGAAAACAATTTTTTTGGTTATTTTGGGGAAGGCGTTTTTGGAGGGGGGAAAGTGGTTTTCGGACCCCCCTGGGGTGGTAAGTGGTATTAGGGAGGGGGGGGTATGAGTTCACTAGATGGTGACATGTTTCCTTCGGTTGTTTTGGATATCGTACCCCCCCTTTTGGTTGAGTGAGGTAAGGGGGGGGGGGTCCGATATATGGGGGAAGTATGGGTGGGTAGTAAACTTAGGATTATTATTATTTGTTTTTAATTATTATTTTTTCGTTTTATTTAATACATGTTTTTTGTTTTATATTGTTTTTATTTTATTTATTATATTATTATATGGATTATTTTTTATTATGTTTTGTTTAATGTTTAATTAATGTTTAATTCTAATACACTAACCTAATTGATAATTTAAACAAACTAACCTAATTATTTAATTAATTATTGTTAATTAGTTTCAAGCCCACGTTTTCAAATAATTATTAATTAATTAGTAATTTATTTTATTTATTTATTTTTAAGTAAAAAGAGAGTGGATCTTGTTATATTATATCATAAAAAGGAAACATATGTCATGAGGCTGCCAACTGTTCCGCCAAATTAGCAGAAATCAGAACAATTGGAAGCCTTGGATAATTGTGTCCAAAAGAGGCAGACTGCCATCTGCCTTTCTCGTAGGAAACCAGGGCAGGTGGCGGCCTGTAGTATGAGCATTGTCCATGAAAACTGAAACTGAAAATAAAATAAACAACAAATATTTTAAGTTGAATGAACTCCTAAACAAAGCCTGGGAATCTAACCATAACCAGAAGGCAATTCTAGCCAAGAAATTACCCGTTGAGGTCTTCATTGTCGAGGTCTTCGTTGTGTTGTCCATTCCAAGATGGCAGAGTATAGAGTCTCCACAAGTCGAAAACCTTTTCTTTTCTGGCGCATTGGAGAATGACTCGTAAAGCATGTATATGTGTTGGCTCATGAGTGTGCCACGGTAGACCTGGTCTTCCATCTAGCGCCTCCAGTCGAACACCAAGTCGAGTTGTTCTGGGTGGAATAGGGGCGGAGGGACACACCACTGATCCAGTGTTGTCGTGATAGGAGGTGGCGCAAGGACCTCTCCACCCTCCTTCGATGTGCCACCCCCCACTGCTTCGCCTGCTGCAGCCCGTGTTTCCTCCTTTGCTCCATCCTGGTGGTTCGCTTCCATCCTCTTATCCTATACTCCATCCTCTGCTCATGTCCTTGTGCTCTCGAGGTCATCATCTTATTGTGAGAATGTAAAAGGAGAAAATCTCACCGATATTGTGTCATCCCGAGAGACCATTTGGAGTCACTCTTCCAGGAGCTCCTCATCAACGTAGTAGGTAGGGGATTCCTCCATTCGTGAGTCCACGATGCCTGTACTGTGGTGAGCCGCTGAAATTGCCTGATTTTCTTCCTCAGGGAAGTTGGTTGGAGGCTGCCAATTCTCTGGCACTGTAAATATCATAGCCTCCAGAGGGAGCTGTATGGGATCCTTCAGGATGACCCCCTCCACAAACGTTGTTGGAGGTGACCAGACCATCCTTTCACTGCCATCCCTGCAAGCAATCTAATCTCTTTGAGTGCGGGCAATTGAAAGCACCCTCTCAAGCCTTTGCAGTTGTTTTTGTCTTGCAGCCATTTTGTACCAGGCTGGGTCATGGCATGGATTTCCTCACTCCCCGGGCCTCGAGATAATGATGCTAATGGAGAAGTTGCAAAGGGTGTAGCAATAGCCGCTCCCAAGCTCAAGACTACGAGCCTGGTGCGGACCAAAAATGAAATGAGGAAATCTGATGTAGATTTGAATGATAACTTGGAGGTGTGATGAGATGGCTACCATTATCACCTCCCTACCATTGAATTCCTTGGTCGCCGAACTGTTCGTGAGAGGGAGAAGTCCCATGGCTCCTGGGTCGCAGTTATGGTTGGCTCCCATTCTTAATGTTGAGGGGATGGGAGCCGACCATCCTTATTTATGGTCTGGCCAGGCCTGGTGTGACGTGGCACTTGAGTGTTGCGTGTCACCCGATCTGGGGGTAATTAATTTATTATTAACAAGCCTAACCTAGTTTTATTAATCTAACTACACTAATTTAATTAAATTAACATTATTATGCTAATTAGTATTAAAAAATGCCACTAACTATTTATTATTAACTTAATGTTTTTTATCCTAAGTTTGTTTATTCATGTAGGGATGAAATTGGTGGAGGGGTGAATAAATGAAGAGCGAGGGAATGAAGGGTGAAGCAGGGTGATGAAGGATCGGGTGAAATGAATGGAGGGAAAAAATGAAATCAACTGAGCCCAGCAAGCCAACTGTCTTCATCACGAGGGTGATTCCAAATAGATAGTTGAAGAATCAAGTCACCTATGATTATAGGACCCCAACACCTTGTATTCATGATAATGTGTATCCCCCAACCCTTCTTAATGACCTATAACGTCCATTAAATAATATATCCATTAAATCTTACGAAATAAACCCTTAAAAACTAATTCTTATAACCCACAACCTATAACCAATATAATCACTACAACCCATAAGTCCTTTCTCTTAAAGCCCTTGTTACCCATAAAAACCCATAACCCCTATCCCCTAACATTTATAATCACAAACACCTAACCCTATAAACATTATAATTCTAACCCCTAACGTTCTTAATTATAACACTTAACCTCTATAACTTGATAAACAATAGTTCGATGTCAGGTTAATTGTGTCATTTTAGAAGGAGTTTGAGATGTACTTTGAAATCTACACTCTTGAAGATGCCTTTCAAAAGGCTAAGTTAGCATGACATGATCATCGGATTCTAGAGAATTGTTGGATTAGTTCTTGGACTTCAATATAAGGTGTGGGTGTGTGAGTGATCTTTGAGTCTAGAAACCCTCTCATATCGTGAAGTCATGTGAACAACATATCCATGTCAAATTTCAATGCATACAAAAAATTTTGAAATAATTTCAACATTGGCCCCATTCACAGGTCAATGTTACACATCATGTACAACTCTAGCCCTAGTACAATGTATTTTAATAGTTGTTTCCTTTAAAATCCGACCGAGAAAATTAAAACGAAACTAGGACGAGATGAGATGGGTCAATATATAGAGTGGGTGAGTGAGTGATATTTGAGTCTGGAAACCCTCCCATATTGTGAAGGCATGCGAACATTCTATCCATGCCAAATTTCAATGCATACATAAATATTTTGAAGTAATTTCAACATTGGCCCCATTCATAGGTCATTGTTGCCCATCATGTATTCTAGCCCTAGTAAAATGTCTTTTAATAGTTGTTTCCTTTAAAATTAAACTGAGAAAACTAAAATGAAATGAGGACAAGATGGGTGGATATATAGAGTGGTTGTGTGAATGATATTTGAGTTTGAAAACCCTCCCATATTGTCAAGGCATGCGAACAGTCTATCCATGTCAAATTTCAGTGCATAGATAAACATTTTGAAAGAATTTCAACGTTGGCCCCATTCACAAGTCATTGTTTCCCATCATGTACTCTAGCCCTAGTACAGTGTCTTTTAATAGTTGTTTCCTTTAAAATTCGACCGAGATGCACGTCCCCACATCTAATATTGCAAGGGCATGCAATAACGTCGATAAAGAAGTACTTGATTAATCACACAAGCTTCAATATCAGTTATTTATTGTCTTTGTTTTTTTCTCTCATCTAAGTATTCCTTTGCTCCATAAATAATATTAGAACGAAATCATTATTTAAATACGAAATCTCATATATCACCTTATTATTTCTTGCACAGCCAAAATCAAGGGCCTAATTGGCACAATGTTGGTTTTGAATTACACAAACGATGAATATAAAGAGTAGGTGTGTGAGTGATCTTTGAGTCTGTAAACCCTCCCATATCGTGAAGGCATGTGAACAGTCCATCCATGTCAAATTCTAGTGCATATAGAAACATTTTGAAAGAATTTCAATGTTGGACCCATTCATAGGTCATTGTTTCCCATCATGTACTCTATCCCTAGTACAATAGATTTTAATAGTTGTTTCCTTTAAAATTTGATCGAGAAAATTAAAATGAAACGAGGATGAGATGGGTCCATATATAGAGTGGGTGTGTGAGTGATCTTTGAGTCTATAAACCATCCCATATAGTCAAGGCATACGAACATTCTATCCATGTCAAATTTTAGTGCATACAAAAACATTTTGAAAGAATTTCATCGTTGGCCCCATTCATAGGTCAATGTTGCCCATCATGTACTCTAGCCCTAGTATAATGTATTTTAATAGTTGTTTCCTTTAAAATTCGACCGAGAAAATTAAAACAAAATGAGGATGAGATGGCTCAATATATAGAGTGGGTGTGTGAGTGATCTTTGAGCCTGGAAACCCTCCCATATCGTCAAGGCATGCAAATAGTCTATCCAATGCATACGGAAATATTTTGAAATAATTTCAACGTTGGGCCCATTCACAGGTCATTGTTGCTCATAATGTATTCTAGCCCTAGTACAATGTCTTTTAATAGTTGTTTCCTTTAAAATTCGACCGAGACGCATGTTCCCACATCTAGTACTGCAAGGGCATGCAATAACGTCGATAAATAAGTACTTGATTAATCACACAAGCTTCAATATCAGTTTTTTCGTGTCTTTGTTTTTTCTCTCATCTAAGTACTCTTTTTCTCCATAAAGAATATTAGTAAGAAATCATTATTTAAATACAAAATCTCATCTATCGCCTTCTTCTTGCCTACACGACCAAAATCATGGGTCTAATTGGCATAATGTTGGTTTTCAACGACACAGACGATGAATATAAAGAGTGGGTGTGTGAGTGATCTTTCTGTTTGGAAACCCTCCCATATTGTGAAGAAATGCGAACAGTCTATCCATGCCAAATTTTGGTGCATACAGAAACATTTTGAAAGAATATCAACATTGGCCCCGTTCATAGCTCACTATTTACCATCATGCACTCTAGCCTTAGTACAATGCATTTTAATAGTTGTTTCCTTTAAAATTAGACCGAGAAAATTAAAACTAAACAAGGACGAGATGGGTCGATATATAGAGTGGGTGTGTGACTGATCTTTGAGTCTGGAAACCCTCCCATATCGTCAAGGAATGTGAATAGTCTAGCCATGATTTCAGTGCATACATAAACATTTTGAAAGAATTTCAATGTTGGCCCCATTCATAGGTCATTGTTTCCCATCATGTACTCTAGACCTAGTACAATGTCTTTTAATAGTTATTTCCTTTAAAATTCGACTGAGATGCACGTCTCTGCATCTAGTACTACAAGGGCATGCAATAATGTCAATAAAGAAGTACTTGATTAATCGCACAAGCTTCAATATCATTTTTTTCTTGTCCTTTTTTTTTCTCTCATTTAAGTACTCTTTTGCTCCATAAAGAATATTAGTACGAAATCATTATTTAAATAAGAAATCTCATCCATCTTCTTCTTCTTTCCTACATGGACAAAATCATGGGCCTAATTGGCATGATGTTGGTTTTGAACGACACAAATGATGAATATAAAGAGTGGGTGTGTGAGTCACTGTTTGAGTCTGGAAACCCTCCCATATCATGAAGGCGTGCGAACAATTTATCCATGTCAAATTTCAGTGCATATGGAAACATTTTGAAATAATTTCAACGTTGGCTCCATTCATAGGTCATTGTTTCCCATCATGTACTCTATCCCTAGTACAATGTATTTTAATAGTTGCTTCCTTTAAAATTCGACCAAGAAAATTAAAATGAAATGAGGACGAGGTGGGTCGATATATAGATTGGGTTTGTGAGTGATATTTGAGTCTATAAACCCTCCCATATCGTCAAGGCATGTGAACAGTCTATCCATGTACAATTTAAGTGAATATATAAACATTTTGAAATAATTTCAATGTTGGCCCCATTCACAAGTCATTGTTGCCCATCATGTACTCTATCCCAAGTACAATGTCTTTTAAGTGTTGTTTCCTTTAAAATTCGATCGAGACACATGCCCCCACATCTATTACTACAAGGGAATGCAATAACATTGGTAAAGAAGTACTTGATTAATAACACAAGCTTTAATATCAGTTATTTCTTATTTTTGTTTCGATATATAGAGTGGGTGTGTGAGTGATCTTAATTTGAGTATAAAGATGAATGAATGAACTTCTCTTGGTTTCAATAATAATTTATTCTCTACTGAAAAAGGCCAACCACGTGAAGGTGGAAGCTCGTATC
>ML779121.1:1445188-1456769 GCA_009831015.1 Picea engelmannii | reverse complement strand
GTAAATGCAGAAACACTTGATAACTGGATCAGGCAGATGGAGGTATATTGCAGTGTGCAACAGATCAAGGATGAGGCCACACAAATAAAGTTGGCATCTTTGAGACTTGCAGGTACAACTCTTATCTGGTGGCAAAGCAAGCTGCAAAAAGGAACACAAAATGTGGGTAATGTATTTCCATCATGGAAGGATTTCATTTCTGCACTTAGGAAACAATTCTATCCTTTGGGTTATAAAGAAAAAACAATAATTGAATGGCAATCTTTAAAACTAAGAAAAGGACAAACAGTGCAAGAATACATTGATGGATTTCGAAAAATGGCATTAATGTTAGACATTCCTTTGCAAACACAAGAAACCCTTATGAAGTATATAGGAGGTTTGCCTGCGCATATTAGAAACATTGTTTTCATGTTTGGACCCACTAACATTGATGAGGTTTCTGTTCAAGCTATGTATATTGAAGCAGGGAAAGCAGGTGTGTCAGGGGAATCATCGTCTTCGAGGAAAGAGGACAAGAGGAAAAGGCATGGCAATGGAAAAAATGCAAATGAAATGGCAAAGAAGGAAGGAAATCCCTATTGCAAGCATTGCAAGAAAGAGGGACATGATGAGGACAAATGTTGGTAGTTGCATCCCAAGAAAAAGCCAAAGTGGTTCAAAGAAAAGAAGGGAACGCAAACAGTGTCAACGACATCAAAACCCACAGACTTGGGATCGGATTCAGGTGATGAGTCAAAGATTTCATTGGTTGGTATGATAGGTAAGAATGGTGAAGATATTAATTGTAGAAGCAAGTTGTTTCATATAAGGGTAATCATGCGACACACTAATATAGACACATTAATCGACAGTGGATCTCAATCTAATCTAATCTTAGAAGAATTGGTTAAGAAATTGGGATTAAAAACACAAACTCATCATAATCCTTACACACTTAAATGGATAAGCAATCATCATCAGATGCACATAAAAAAATAGTGCACAATCAAATTTGCAATTTCATCTAAGTATGTGGACGAATTAAATTGTGATGTTGTGTCGTTAAGAGAATGTGGAATGATTTTATGTAGTCCATACTTATTTGATCGTAAGGCAATCTTCTACAAGACAAAGAATCAATATCAATTCACTAAAGCAGGTCATGATTATGTGGTTCATGCTCATCGTGTTAAAGAAAATAAAACACTTCAAACAAGGGAAAAATTAACGAATGTAGTGCAAGAATGCAACAAACCAATAATTGTTTCAAATGAAGTAATTGATATTAAGCAAGAACAAGATATGGTTGTTGAATGGAAAATCAATCATAAGTTGCTTCAAGATAAGCTCATCTCGTGCAGATATTTCAAGTATATCAGTTCATTTGCAGTCGTCTTTTTGATACTGTCATTAGCAATGTTTTCTACATGGATGATAGTAGCTTCACTAATATGTAACAGGGTTCAAATGGCTAACAATATACTGTCAGTTGTCATGATTGTGTTACAATTGATCTTGATGAGACAGGTGCATAGGACATAGTTCAAAGATAGAGAGCAAGCCAGGTGGCATATCCCGAGCTTGTTGACTGGTCAGTAACCTTTTGGGGACCAAAAGGTCTTATTGTGGGGAGGTGTGATCCGAAATCGGATCCAGAAGCCTGACATGGATTGAAAAATGCTCAAAAATGAAAGTGCTCGGAATACGATGAAACTAGTCCCATTGCGTCCGTCTCGTCTTCCTGATTCCAGTGGTATATTTACTTTTTCAAACGGGCTCCGTATGGAGAAGATATCGCATTCTTTCCGAAAAGTCAAACAGGCAAAAAAAATTTTATTGACTGTGCAGTCCGTACAGTCCATACGGACGCTGACGTGGCATGTTCATACGCTAATGTGGAAGGTCCATACATGCGACACATGGCATCACCTGGAGGTGACACGTGTGAGGAAAATTTGGACTTTTGGGTGTACAACTGGACCTATTCCGAGGTGACACGTGTCACCACTGAAAGGGTGACACGTGGCACGGGTGACGTCAGCAGTTGATGTGGCAAGTTGACAGGGCAGGCTGACAGGACAGTACGGAAGCTGATGCGGCAGGTTGACATGGAAGTACAGAAGTTGACGTGGAGGAATCAACGATTGACAGGTGGCATTCATCGGTTGGATGTAGAGGTGCCACGTGGCCCAGTCAAGGGCTACCACGTGGCACCCCGTGAATGGTTCGAAGGTTATATGTAAAAATTGTGGCTTGGAACAGATTCAAACTGTGGACCTACCCTCCACATAGCACTTTGGTAAAGTTCGTCGGGCCAATAGGCCACATGGTGGTGCTTATTAACCATTCGACGCATATTATATTTAACATTGGTTCAAGTGTTAAGCTGTGGGGGGAAAGGGTCGGGGCTTGGCCCCAGGCCTCGACGCATACCATGCGACCCCACCATACAACCTGGAGCGTGGTGCGGGTGTGGTTAATACAATGGTCATGTGCCATGTAATCGGGAGTTACCACATAATGTGCGGTTGTAATGGTTGGCGTGCATAGCCTGTGGGCCTATGCCACATACCAATAGGACCGGAAGCTAGCAGGGGTGGCCCACGCTTAGCCTTTGGCTAGCGCGTGGCCACATGGTTCCATATTACCAAGACAAAGGGGGAGCACGTGAAGATGGAGGGGCTAAGCCTGATTTTTTTACCATATTATAGTTAAAAGTGGGTTTTATAACGAATTTTTGGGTTTTTATTAATGTTAAACCTATTTTTAATGATTTTTGGGAGTTATTGGGTAGTTTTGGAGCCTAACTTCTTGGAGGAAGTTGGAGATGAGAAACCAAATTCCCAGCTATATAACTCAGGCCTGTTTGAGGCCAGGGGACAGCTTTGAGGGGACAACTTTGAGGGCATTCGGAGCAGAATTATGCTGAGGAGAAGCCAAGCCAAAGCCATTTTGAGGCAGAGAAGCTTTTGAGGAGGAGACGTTGTCGGATCATTTCTGGGAGCTCCGGACGTCCGTTTTGCGTGTCATTTTCTTTGTTGGGTTCTTGAGATATGGAAGCACATGACAAGATTAGTCTTGTAGCCATTTTTCATTGCAGTGATGTACTTTTGAGCATCTGAACATAAATAAAGAAGCATCTCCCACAGAGAAAAGGCTCGGAGACGTAGGCAAAGTTGTGCCGAACTCCGTTATCAATCTACGTGTTATGGTTTGTTGTTTATTCTTTCATTTCAGATATGAAAATGTATATATGGATGTCATAATTCTTCTTCTTTCCTCATTCCTTCACTAAGTTTCTCAAATGGTTATTTAACGCATGCAAAATTAAAACTCAACCATAAGTCATTAAAAAAATCCTGACGAATCAGTCATTGTTATAGAAAAATTGTCGCAACATATCTAAAATGAAACATATTTATTATTCTTTGTTCATCGAAATTTCGATGACAGTTGACGAAGTCAATGTTGACTTATTCAAATATTGGGTGACCATTTGAAGAGAGCAATGACTAGCACCAATATCGTCGGTAGTGAGACAAAACTAGGGATATTGTCGGAAGTGAGACGAACCCAAGGATGTTGTTGGTATTGAGATGATGATAGAGTAACCTTCGGAAGTGAGACAAATCAATAGGTTTTCGTCGCAAGTCTGATGAATGTGGGAAAAATTGCAAAAAAAATGAAAAATTTAAATATTTATCTTGTATTTTTCGACAGTACGACCAATTTTGTCTGTACCGTCGAAAATAGTTCGTCGGAATTTTTTCAATATGTAGTAGTGTATATCCTTGCCTATGACTAAAATAATTCCAAACTATTTGTTGATTCTCTTCATATCCAATTGGGTAGATATGTGCTTTTATCATGTCCTTGAACACCTCCCATTTCGTGATCGGTGGATTATTCTCCATTTTTATGCCTACTACATCACTCTCACACCATGCCAAGGCATGGCCTTCAAGATTCAATAGAGAAAATGAAATATTTTTCTTTCTTGTTACTTCATGCACTCTGAATTATACCTCCATTTGTTGTAGTCATTATTTCAGTTGGATAGCATCCACTTCTCTGGCATATGGTTTGATGTCCACCTTGGCCTCCACACAGAAAGGTACCTATGTCTTACTATAGTTGCATTCTCCCATTTTTGGTTCAGCCTTGCATTCTACCTATGGATTCTTTTATTCTCTCTTGTGTTCACCATGACTAAGCTTTATTGATGGTGTTTCCTTACATTGAACTACCTATAAATGGAACACCATTGATGTTAGTGTGGTCGTTCCCTACTCAATTTGTTCCAACCCGACTTTGGGATCTTCATCCTCATTTCCAAATCGATATTCAATAACCATATGTGATGCTCTACTTTACTCTAATCCTGAAAAAAAATCCTATCCACTTCTCTTGTAGCCACTGTGGGTACTTACCATACAGGTCAGACTAGATATTCCAACTTAATGCTTTGATATCATATGATCCGTAAATGGCAGACTTATTTCCCAACCATCTTCTCAACACGGGTCCTAATGAAATTCTTCTTCTTCTCTACATCTATTATATTCAGTATTTGTCTTAATCATGCCAAAACGTTTGTGAAGGATGATGTGTTAAAGAATAAATGTTCGACATTATTTGAAAATGCACAGAACTGGTGTAGACTGTTACAAGTGAATAATAGAGAAAAAGAATTGTATTTTTGGTGAGGAGATTCTAGTAGAACCTATGTAATAGGTTAATAACATGTGAGAATTCAATTTTCCACAAAAAACAATGAGGTATATTCAAAGAACATTGCTAGTATGAAGATACTCCTAAATATATATTTCATGCTTAGAAACATGGTCAAACAAGAAGAACAAACTAACGTTCTCCACATAAGTTAGGGCTCGTGTTGGAAAGGAAAAATTATACTCACATGGGTCTCTTCTCATAAGGTTCTCTTGGAGATCAACGAGAATGCATGGTACACTTCTCAAAATTTAGGGTTCACAACAAATTAGGGTTCATGCTACACAAAGGGGAACATGAAAGAAAAGTAGGGATGGTGTTTGGAAAAAGAGGAACATCAAAGCAATTATAGACGGATCTCTAGTGGTTAGGAATGCCCAAAGAACTAATTGTGCAACCAACTACTACTCACCCGCAACAATTAAAAGTGTACACAACAAAAATTAATAATGGATTTCCAAAACATTTAATAAGCTACGCGAGTGAATTTGAACCATTCAGCTACTCAACACACAAAAGTAATAGAAAAAAAAACAAGCTCATGAGACAAGATTTTACCCTTTCGGTTTTTTTTTTCATTTTTTCTTTTATATGTAGAAATGGGATCTATGAAAATTATCTTTTCCTTTTTAATACATTTTCTTTTTGTTCTCCTTTTACAAGCATCTATTGTCACTTTCCTTAGGTTTTGTTTTGATTGAGTGTAGGTGTGGACGTCAGTCATGATGCTATGGGGCCTACCATGCCAACAGACCGATCTCTTCTTTATCCAAAGCCTTGAACCTTGCCCATGAAAATCCTTGTAAAATCATGTGCCTTAGCCAATTGTTTATTTTCCAGATCCAATTCGGATCAGATAAACATTGAAACACCAAACCTCCTTGGTACTCTTTATATGATTTCTCATTGTAATCAATTTATACACACAATTTGGTTAGAATATTCAAGACTTGAATAATTGAATGGTTTCATGTCTCTTTTATTTAGGTTAGAAAAGTGTAAACATAGCATGAGAAGAAATGTTATGGAGAGCATTAATTTTTGGGTCTTAAGAGTTTCTCTCTCTCTCTCTCTCTCTCTCTGGTGACCACAGTGTGCATCTTCATTTTGGATATCCTAAGCAACATAGAGATCTAAAATTACTATTATTTTAGGATTACTTCATCATTAAATAATGTAACAGGTTTCACTTAGAGCCTAGTGATGTTTCTTCCTCCTCAAAGCATCTATTTTCCCTTTAGCTGGTTCATTACATCAAGAGAAGTGAGGTGCATTTTGCAGTTCAGTATGCAGAGATTGTAACATCCATCCAATATAAAATATTATACAACACTAAAAATATAATAATAATAAATCTAATGTGAACTAAATAATACTCATTTTCATATGTATACACATAGACATAATATTATAAAAACTAAATAATATCTATTATTGGAAAAGGAATATGATGCAATTTTATTTTATTTATTAACTTAGTGTTAATGGTAAACTATAGCACACTAGGGTATCTCTATTTTAACTCAAAATCTTTTAAACGCCTAGATATTTATATCTCAATTTTTTTTTTTAATATTTATAAACATTATTAAATCCAAAAGTAAGAGGGGAGGCAGGTGCAGGGGTGGGGGGGTTCTCTACGAACCTAGAGGAGAAATAATATTAAATTACTACTGGAATATCGAGAAAGACACCAATAATAAAACAAAGGATTATGCATTACTCAAAGGACTCCAGCTAGCAAAGACCCGCCAAATTTCCAATATGAATGTTATAGGAGACTCCAAGAAAATCATAAGGATGATGATCCATGGAATCGAGCCAAAACATTTGGGTCTAAAAAGAATCATTGATCGAATATGTGTAGACTCGAGGTCCCTCAAGCCAAAATTATTTCACGTTCTGAGGGAAAATAACACGCCAGCAGAAAAATTGGAAAATGAGGCCATAGGGAGACCCCTTGGAACCTTAGTCTGGACGGTGTTGAAGTATTATCCCCCCTATTCTAATGCGACACATGACCAGGAGACAGTGCGCAAAGGCTAGAGGAGAAGTGACTTGGAGCTACATATCAAGAGGGGAAAGGTGGAGTAGACATGTGGCCAGCGCAAGAGGGTAGCGGTGGAGAAGACAGGTGGCAAGTGTAAAGTCGATGAGTCACTAGCCAAGGACAATCGGGGTTATCAACTTATACGTTGGTTGTTACACCCATGTTTCCCCCAAATTTTAATTAATCAATAATTAGGATTACCATGTTGTGGCATGAGAACAATGTAAATATATTATTGTTTAATTTCCAATAATGGAATGTGGGGGTGAAGCCTTGAAATTACTAGCCACGATATCACTAGAGGAAACAATGTGAAAAATATAAGAGAACAATTAATAAGAAAAGGACTGGTGGTTGAACCCTCAACCACCCCCATGAATGGAATCATGGTCTAGCTATAGAAGGTCAACCTGAAGTACCACAGGGTCCGCGAGACCCAGACTGACCTGTGTTTCCTTTTGATAGGAGGAAACATGATAGGAGGGATGTGCGTGCAAGGCACACAAGAGAATATAAAGAGAAGAGTGGAGAATGCGAGGAACATGCCAACAGAGAATGAGTCGAAGGCCACTTGATTGATGCTGAGGAAGCATCTGATAAAACTCGTCGAGGTCATGACAGAGAAAGAAATATTTGAGAGTATGCAGAGAATGAGACCTGCGCAGAAGGATGCGAGCTTGATGTTGAGGAAGCAACTGATAAACCTCGTCGAAGATGTGAAAGAGAAAGGATCATTGAGAATTGGCATAAATTCCCTAGTGATATCATGGCTTGGCACGGGGGTGGCCAGAATGCTAAGAATGAATGCCTTTGAGATTATGGTTGGGTGGAAATGAAAACACCCACATTCATTTAGTTGGCTACAATCTGTAATAGATAATTATTCTCATATCTTGTGTATTTAAGCGATAACTCCCGAAGATCTACCATTTCGGAGGAAAGTTGCTCCGGGATAAAAGCGAGTGTGTTGAACAAGAACTCCCGAAGGCCGGAGAGATGGAGTTCATCTAAATCGTCCATTGGAATAGGAGGGGGTGTGATATCCTTCACTTCAGAGGATTGGTACTCTAGAAGAAAGAACGTGGAGGATCATTGACTGCAAGTCGCTCGAAGTAGGGAAAATGACGGATATTGACCGTTGATCGGTGAAAACACGCGGTGCTCAATCTGTAACTCTAGGTGTTATCACATAAAGTTTTCTAAAGGTCACAGGGTAGCCCAATCCTTTTCTTGCACAGGTATCAGCCTTGAGCTCAAAGTGCAACTTTCAGAATAGTCTATTTTGGGATTGAAACGCAAGCAACAAGCAGGTTTAATCTTTCAGCAGCGAAGATTCTAGGAGCAGTTCAGATCAGCAGCCCTCGGGCATTCAAAATTCCATAATTGTGTGAAGTATAGTGCCAGAGAAAAAGTTTGAAGTCCCAAGACCCGAAGCGAGCATGATCTGTTGATATTGAGGGAGATAGGTGGCAGTCGATCCAAGGGTTCATGGAAATGGGCTTCAGGAGATTTGAAGTGAGAAGTGCGCAAAGTTCCCGAAGAGTTGAAGCCCAGAATCTCAAAATGATCCGAGCCATCCAAAGAAAGAAGACATGTGGAGTCGGATCCCTCACTTCGGAATTAGGAGCTCTGAAGAATCATGGAAGTCAAGTATTGAAAATTCCCGAAGCGTCGAAGTGTCGAAGTCCCAAAGCATCGAAGTGATGAAGTCCTAAAGCATTGAAGTCTCGAAGAACCAAAGTGTCGAAGTCCCAAAGAGCTGAAGTCCTAAAGTAAATCTAAACCATCCATCAGCAGGGACACGTGGCAGAAGTCTGTGAACTTTGAAGGTAGATGAGTTTTGAAATTTGAGAGTTCTGAAGTTTGGAATCCCGAATGGTCACAGCTGTCGATTTAAGGGGACACGTGGAGGAAGATCCCTCACTTTGGAATTTAGTGATCCAGAGGATTGTGGGATTTAAGCATTGAGAAGTCTCGAAGTGTCGAAGTCCCGAAGCGTTGAAGTGTCGAAGCGTTGAAGAGTTGAAGCCCTGGAGTTAAAGATCAAGCGCCACGCGTCCTTTCATATCGGACGAACATTATTTACTTCGAGAATTTGAGCTTTGGGAGTTTCAGCATCTCGACTCTTGGTTTCATCTGGAGCGTTTTCTCCCAGAGTTAAGAATCAAGCATTGTGTGTCCTCCTCAAATAAACAATCATCGTTCACTTCGGAGATTCAAAATTTGTTTCAGGTCGCCACGTCACTGCGGACCCATATTTGTGTTGGCTCTACATGATGACCCCTCTCGAGTTCCTAAGTCCAAGATACATGGTAGTGGTTAGTGCAAACATGGGGCACCCTTATCAGTCATGACACATGGAATCCGTCTGGATCTGACACATGGCACTCTTTTCAAGCATTTTCGGATGTGTCTTTAGCCTATTTTTGAGTGACACATGTCACCCCTCCATCCGCGACATGTCAACATAGTGACGTCAGGCCTCCACATCAGATCGTCCTCCAGGAGGTGTTATTTTTTAGTTCCAAAAGAAGAACCACACTCCAAAGCACAGTTTTAATAGATCCTAAAGTTTGTAGGTGGATAAAATCCAGCGGCAGTGCCAGATCTAGCAGGTGCGCCCAGATCGCAGATGGAGACCAGATCGACGACCACGCTTCATTGCAGGGAAACAAATTGCTTGATCGATAAAATTATTGAGTGGTCCCGCAATTGAAACCATGTTTTGGAAAAAGTGATACGTGGTAGAAGGTGGTGGATTGTGGGCCCAAAAGAGGTGTGAGTTCAAACCGCTTTTGACGGCCCCGCAATCACGTGCTCATATAACGTCCAATCCGAGAGCAACGCGTGGCCACCCCCTAGGCACTAAGTCTCATCCTGATATCGAGGGTTTAGTTAATAAATGAAAGGACTGGTGGTTGAAACATCGACTCACTCAGTAATTAGAAAGTATGGAGGAGTTGTCCATGGAAAACAAAATTGTCAGCCTGAGGTACCCCTATGGACGAATTTTCCTGCAGAAAACGCAAATGAAAGGCTTTGAATGTAGTATCCAGGTCACACTCCTAGTAGTGGTGGAATGTTCTAAGTATAAATAGGTAGTTTTGATATTTTGTTAAGGCCATCAACTAGTTGAGCATAGCTCCCTACCTTGTAATATTTTGATGCCAGAGTTGTTCTCTAGTTATGTATCAAATTTGAGACTTTCACATTAATACAATTCAGCCTCTTTTGATCTCTCTGTAAAAATTGTGCTAAAACACTCGGGCATGGAGGATCCAGTTGAGGGTTGTGATGTTATTGTAATGTAGGTTTGATTACAGTGGTATCGTGACCAGTTTTAGTCAGCTCCCATGTTATCTTATTTCTCCTCACACTGAAAGGCTTGGGCATGGAGGATCCAGTCGAGTTGTTGTAGTTGCATCATGATGTAGGTTTGATCATTATGTTGTTGTGACTGTGTGCATGTGACCTATTTCAGTGTTTGAATCTTGAGTTCAAGAGCGTTCTTGAGCTTGAGTTTTTCTTCACCAAGTTGCTTGAAGGTCAGATGCCCATAGCTAACTTGTCCACTTTATCACTAAGTCTTCCTTCTTCTCACCCTTAAACTCAATTCAGTGACTAAAGTTAATGAGGCCGCCACTTCCGTGTGCATTTCCTACCAAGTTTCTGTGTTGAAATCATTCCTGTATCGAGTTTAGTCCATTTGACCTCCATTCATAAATCAAACATCCACCAAACATTCTGATGGGTATTGGGATTATCTTTTTGTAGTCAAAGGGTGACTCTCAGTGCTAACATTCATGGTGTCATTGTCGGGGAACGAATTGAAGACATTTCCCTGGGTAAGAACGACAAAGAAATTATGATTCTGAAGGTGCATCAGAAATCGGTACTTTGAATATTGGAACTTGCACCTAGCGACTCCACTGTTTCAGTTGTGGCTCCGAAAGGGAGACACATGAGGTCTACTCCACAACTTCCTCTAGCAACACCTAAAGTTGAACAAGAGAAAATTATCAGAAAGGAAAGCTTTCTCAAGAAGGCTTTTAGTTGCTGACCTAGATTGAAAATCTCCCTGAGAAGAATGATATTTCAGAGGTCCAGTTTTAGATGGTGAACTAATTTTGTACACATTATTCTGACGGCTCATATTTCACCATGGTGACTCCCATGTTTTGAAATGGAAAATATTTTAGCTCAGAGGTTTGCCTTCTATGATTTTTTGGAAATAGTTGGTTTCCCTAATACACTTCCTGATAGAGATGAACGGGAAGGAATCCTTCCTAAATTTCGAGGAAAAGAGTGGGAAGTACTAGCTGAGGATTTGCTGGACTTTCATGAATTTATTCATCGACTTCATATCATGCATGAAGATGTTCAGATTAATATTTTCAAGTATTCATTGTAGAGGATTTCTCATGATTGGTGTCGATCTCTTCCCATTGCAAGCATCGGCTCTTTTACAGGTTTTCATGCAGCTTTCAATTCATTTTGTAAATATTTTTTCTCAGCTGAGTATCTTTATGAAAACTGTTGTGATGAGTTTTCTTTGCTTTATAAAGATTCATCCTATCACAAAGAATGGATTTGTGATGAATCATTTATTGTGAAAGAAAGTGTTTGCCATGAAGATCATGAGGTGTTGAATGATATTCATTATGATAGAAATAACATAGAAATGTCTGGCATCATGTCAAATGTATCGGTTGTTTTAAGCATTCATGAAGATCAACGTGTATCTTCTGAATATTCCAATGTCAAAGAGCAGGTGTATTTTGCAGTAGATATTTCTCCTGATTGAGAAGCTGAGATAGA